>ML798443.1:20701-71435 GCA_009831015.1 Picea engelmannii | reverse complement strand
TACATTAGTAAGGAGAGACTTAAAGGAGAAGGTAAAAAATTGAAACCAATTCGATATGGTCCTTTCAAGATTCTTGACAAGATTGGTAACAATGCCTTCCGTTTAGATTTGCCTCCTTATATGCAAATGTATGCAGTTGTTAACGTTGAGAATTTGAAATTGTATGAGCCTCCTTTGATTGATGATCAAGGAGAGCATGTTCAGATTCCTTCTATAGATGATTTTTCCCCAGAATATCTTACAGAACTGCATGAAGACACAATACTTGACAGGAGAATGAGAACTTCAAAACGAGGAAATGTGGAATATCTTCGAGTTGGTATTAAAGGCACAAATCCAAGCAAAGCCAAGTGGATTGAGGTTGGAAAGGTGAGGGAGATATACCCTCATCTTCAGATAGACTGAAAATAGTCTTTTGGAGGTCCAAAAGCTTTCCAATGGGGAGGTGTGATCCAGGGGATCAAATTTTGCTCAAAATTCAAACGGCTCGGAATCGCTTCAAATCGAACAGGAGTGTAGGCCTCGTCGTCATGAACCCAACGCAACTCGTTTGGGTTCAAACGGACGTCGGATGAGAGAGATATAACGTTTTGTTCAAAACGACCAACAAGCAAAAAATAAAATGTGTTGACTGTACAATCCGTACGGATGCTGACGTGGCGGACCGTATGACACGTGGCAGGCAACCGTGTGGATAGTTGGTGTATGACATGTCTTGTTTGTGGCGAATGGGATGATGACACGTGGCATTATCATGGCGAATGGTTTGGTGCCACGTGGCCCAGACATGGGCTGCCATGTGGCACCCTGTAATTGGTTCGGTTGTTGAAAATTTTATGGAGTCCACCGGACTCGACCCCACGACCTCCACCCACATGCAAAGATTTGGAAAAGACCACCAACCAACGCGCCACCATAGTGTTTCTTAACACTATATGGTGTGCAATATATTTAAGTTTGAATGTTTTAAAGTTTGGCGCGGGGGTTGGGCTGGGGCTTAGCCCCAGCCCGTGGTTATATTGTTATAGCCACGGGTTTAAACATTGTGCATTGACATTTTAAACATTTAGCCTCGGTCGTATGTATATACCATAGGACCTCCGGTGCGTGCCTCCGACCGTTGTCATTTGATTTTAAACATAGCCCTTTTTAAATATACGTGCGGCCATATGGTGGCCCATGTGCCCTCGGCCTTGGCAGTTAGGGGCTAAGGCGCGTAACCGTTATACAGTTCGCATCGGTTGTGCGGTTGCTCCCGGTGCTAGGTTTTTCCACATATATGCGTGTGGGGGCTAGGTTGAGGAGGCAACGGTGCATTTTGGCGATCCAGAGACAACAAGTTTGAAGGGGAACTTCTAGGAAGCCTATCTTCTTCAATTTTTGGCCAAACGAGGTGCCGAAAAAGCCCAGCTAGGGGTTTTTGAACGTTCTGAAGCCATTGGAGCCATTTATTTGGCATTTTGAGCATTGTAAAGCACATATTTGAGCACTTTGAGAAAATAATACAAAAGATCCATTGGAAGCTGGACCAGGAGATGTAGCCCAAGAGAGGGGTGAACTCCTTTATCATTTACTGTGTTATTTGTTTTATGTTCACTATTTATTGTTGTTGTTTATATGCATCTTGAATGAGTAATTTCTATAAAAGTTGTGTTGCAAAATTGATCCATTTGCATTTTAACACATGAATTAAATCTTGCAAATATTTTCAAGAATACAAGTCTTCTTCATTTTTAGATCAGTTATTATAGAACAATTACAACATGAGCATTATCGACTCGACTTACAAATTTGGTAGAGTCAAACAACTCACCTCACCTCACCAAGACACTCATGAATAGATCTGTCACCACAAGAATCTATGTCGTAATCGTCTCTAAAACCACCTGCGGTGCACTTCAGATGTGCCCTTAATTGTAAACTTGTTGTTTCTTTGTTTTCACAGACTCTCCCTCTTCGTTTCCACAGACTTCACAGATTTCGGTTCTTCCTCACACATGCCTCCACAAACCTATGTTTCTAGACTTAGCGAAAATATACCAAAGATAAATTCGCCCAGCTCTATCCGTTGAACCCTCCTCCTCAAGGAAACACAAGTCCTCCCAGAGTGAAGTGACTTGGCTCCTTCTGGGAGCTCCTCCTCTTCCTTTACCTTATAATCGCAAAGCTCTCATTGTCTCTAAGTTTTGCCAAACTTTCCTTCCTTGGTTGAGCATTATTGTTCTCTTATAGGCTCTCCAAAGGTCACTATCATGAATCAGCATGTCCTTTTGTGGTGTTGCACTCCTTCAAATGAATCGCCGTGCCCCTTCACGGACCCAGTCACCCAAACAAACCTGTGTTCTCATCAACCGTCGTGTCCCTTAGGACCAACTTGCCCATCCTCAATGCACCCCTCATGTCGACCTGCCCCATCCATAAAATTTACTCATCCTCTTGGGTGCGTGGACCCGTTAGGTGAGTCAAGTCGACTTGCTTAAGTGCACCCCCATGCCTTAGCCAGTTTTCCTATGTCAATGGAGTGCCCAAGTCTTGCCCTCAAATATTCATCAAACTATATGTTGTTTGAATTTCATTATATGACACATTGGATGGATTTGTCCCTTAGCACATCATGCACCCAAGGAATCCCAACTCTGCTTTATACGAAGACGTTCGTTTCCTCAATCATACCATTCATATTGCCTGCCCAATTCATATTGTGGTGGAAGTGTGTGCACCCGAGCTAAGCTCCCAAGGCCTTAAATCCTCCCCCACCTCGAGTCATTATCATCCCCAACAACATCCACAAAATATGCGATCTCCAAGTCTCTGCCCAACTCGTGCCTTCGATGCCACTAAGTCTGTTGGAAACCCCAAAATTCTGTCAAAGTGGAAACACCAAGTTTCCAACTTGAAAAACAATCATCTTCAACATGTGCAACCATCCATACTACCATCTTCCCAAAGTTGTGTGCAAGAAAACTGTCTACAATGATGGAAAAGACATCTCCTCCCCAACTTTGTCTGTAATGTCTAAGCTACCACTACCTTGTTGCGACAATCACTCTCTGTTTCGTCATTGCTATTGCCTCAACCTGTTGCTGCAGTCTCAACCTATTGCTCCAACCTCAATCAAAACCTCAATAATCCCCAAGTGTTGAACTCCTCATGACTCCCAGATGTGATCATACTTCAACATACTTTGCCATGTCTCCTCACAATGCTAGCCCTGATGCCTTGGACTGATCGGGTAGTTAATCCAACTGTTGCACCCAACTCATGAAAATGTACTTCCTCATGCCCAAACTTAGTCTTGTTTGTTTGCAACTCCATCACTCGATCCAACTCCAAAGACTAAGGCAAGTGTCCATCCTTGCATCATCGCTACTGCCACCGTTCAATCTTCATCAAAGAGGTCCTCCACAATGTCTAAGTTTTGTACTTCGAACCTACTAGTGTGTCCACATTATGACTTACTTCCGCTATCTGCTCCATTCGTGCAATGATCCAAGACCAAGGCAAGGTCACGCCTCACCTTGATGGACTATGAAGTCACCCCAAGCAAACTCATCAGTGGCAACTTGAATCCACTATCCACCTCTTGGCACAGTTAGCCAATCTATCCCAAGAACTTTGTGTCATTACTGCCTTTGCCTTAATACTCCATCACCCAACCATGTTGTTGCGTCTACCTCTATATGCCTTGGAATGGTTAGGATTCACCCTCAACCATGTTTCCCAAAATAAGAGAAACACACATGTCCAAATGATATATTCATGTTGCAATCTACCCATATGCACAATCCTCCGAACAAAGGCAAATCCTCAAATCACCTCCTTCTGTCAACTCACCTCAATGCAACTCAACATCTATGATGAGTGTGACCAACATGCCTACACTCCACAAATGTCCCAAGGAACTTTCCAAAGTGCTCCAAGTAGAATGAGCCACCTAAAATAACTTCCATGCCTTAGGCACAATTGCACCAATACTCTGCCAACCTCAACCAACGACCCTCAAAGGATCTCTAAGTCATCTCACAATCATCCACAGGTCACCAAGGTGTGCTCTGCCTCATCCAATGTCCCATACCAAACGTGAGTGAACACCACCCAAGTCACTTGGTCTGTGTTCTGCCCATTCAGGTTGACTGGCAACAATTCTTAGTTGACTCCTTTGCTGACTCCAATCATCTCTTGGATTGTAATTTCCTTGCCCTCTTGCAAGCGTCCAAATTTTGGCACCGTCGTTGCAACTTTCAAGTCATCACATGACCCAACGAAATTGCCCAAGGCACCAAGGACCAAGGCGCCTTACCCATCCTCTCAAATTGCCACATCCAAACCTCACTACCCACT
Organism: Picea engelmannii; assembly: GCA_009831015.1. Classification (NCBI taxonomy): domain Eukaryota; kingdom Viridiplantae; phylum Streptophyta; class Pinopsida; order Pinales; family Pinaceae; genus Picea; species Picea engelmannii. The sequence goes on along the minus strand of ML798443.1, from coordinate 67,094 downwards.
TCACCGCAATGTCTTGTCTAATGAACCTGATAAAGAGTTCGGTAGCTTCCCCAAACCACCTCCACGGATGCATCCAAACAAAGCAATTCATTTTAAGTTCTATGCGCGTTCACCCAAACAAATCATCCCAATTGTTGCATGACTTCTTCAAATTGGTACCACTTGAGTCACCCTCAAGTCTATCGGTTTTCACCATGGAAATGGAATGCACTTGAACCACCAAGTCATCTATCTTCCCTTCAAAGAACTCACTACAACACTTAGAAAATGCAAGTACTCAAGCGAACCATACCTTTCCAATGACATTGTTTGTTGCAACCATGTTCTAATACTGATCTCCGGGACCGTTGCTTGCCCAAGAAACTGAATCTCTGCATGAACTCACCTTAGCAACCATTCGTTGTGATACAAAGTTGAGTCCATCCGTCCATTTCAAAAATTCGTTTAAGTCCCAAAATTCGCATGCAACTAGTCAAAATCATCTCCAATGCTTTCCATCTCTACACATTGACTACTTTCGCTTCAAGGCACCATGCACCCGTCTCCCGACTGCCAATTCATATTGTTGTTAACTGATAGTCGTAACTCTGTGAAGAGCTACCTCATTTAAAGGTTGCGATCCCAAGTACCCATATCAACTCAACTATTATTCTCGACAATGCACAACATGAAGATGCCACGATGGAAACATGCGCAACCAATTTCTTGCTACAGAGCTGCTCTAGGTCACAACAAGTCATCCAACGCACCCAAGTGATTCACCTTGTTGCAACCCACAACTACTCCCCATCACAATCACTTCTACGTCCACCCTCTACGTTTTTCTTCCATGATCACTTCTACAGTTAGATCTGCAACAAATCATGTAATGTATCTTGTGTTCATCTACCTTTCCCAAGTGCTTGGTTCTCCAAACAAAATTTGCATAGTATCTCTCTAAGGTGTGCACAACAGGTCCGACACTGACTTTCATCACGAATCAAACCAACCAAGTTTGCTTATGCGATCAAGTCTGCGACAAGTTATGCGATTAACTATGCGACGAGTTATTCGATCACCCACCCTATCCAAGTGCTTCATTCTACCATAAACTTTTCTCTCAGTCTGCACAAGGTGTGTACCCAACTCAACCTTTTCATCACACCATTAACTGAACCTCTGTCGTAAGTCTGATGCAAAGTCTGCGATGAACAAGTTTGTTGCATCGAACCGTTCACCATGTTTGTGAACATTCCCACTGAAATGCCTTCACAACAAACTTCCTTCAATGTTTGCTTTGATACCATCTATCATTGAGATGGTGGTGAAGACCTTCCCAACCCTTCTCCAAAGTCTACAAATAATCCACTATGATACCCTCTATCACCAAGATAGTGATGAAGAGCTCCTCAATCGTTCTCCAAAATCTGCAACGAATAAGTTTTGATACATGTTGTCATGTCTCGAAAACATGCCTTATGATCATGCACCTCTTGAGGGCGTGCAACACCACAACGGTTCATGCTTGGCTTTCTAGAAACACCAAGGTTACTTCATCTGGACTACACTTCTTCACCTATAGCATACCCATACTTTGTTTTAGGCTACCAACGAGTCGCACTCCTACTCTAGTGCAACTCTTGTATACTTATACATTCGTTAAAACTTAGTCATTTATAAGCATACATCCATGACACACCAAGAGAACAATGGAACAAATGAAACAGACAAGAGAAACATAGATATAGTGTGGGCGGAAGAAACAGTGCCTAACACCCGAATAAGTCTTTGTTATTGCAGAATAGTTACAACATGAGCACTATTGGCTTGGCTTGGTTTACAACTTTAGAAAAGTCAAATGAATCACCTCACCAAGACACTCATGAATAGATCTGTCACCACAAGACTCTCTGTCGCAACTGTATTTTCCACCATCTGTGGTGCAACTCAAATGTTCCCTCAACTGCATACTTGTTGTCTCTTCATTTTCGTAGACTCTACCTCTTTGTTTCAACAGACTTCACAGATTTTGGTTCTGCCTCACACATTCCTTCATAGACCTACATTTCCAAACTTAGCCAAAATATTTCCAAGATAAGTTTGCCCAGCTCTGTCCGTCGAACCCTCCTCCTCAAGGAAACATAAGTCCTCCTAGAGTGAAGCGACTTGGCTCCTTGAGGGAGATCCTCCTCTTCGTCTGCCTCAGAATCACGAAGATCTCGTTGTCTCTAAGTTATGTCAAACTTGTCATCCTTGGTTGAGCACCCTTATTCTCTTATAGGCTCTCCAAAGGTCCTTTGGGGGTGTCCTGCCCCTTCGCGAACCCATGTCCAAAAGAATTATCGCACCCCTTCGCGGAATCAGTCGTCCAAGTGAACCCATGTGCTCGTCAACCGTTGCACCCCTTGGGACCGGTGTGCCCATCCTTGGTGTGCCCCTCATGCAGGCATGCCCCATCTGTCGAACTAACTCATCCTCTTGGGTGCACACGCCCCTTAAGTGAGTCAATCTAACTTGCCTAAGTGCGCCCATCATGCCTTAGCCTATTTTCTTGTGTTGATGGTGCACCCAAGTATTTCCCTCAACTCTTCATCAAATCGTTTTTCGTTTGACTTTCCGCAAGGAACCTTTGGTGGAGTTGTCCCTTGGCACATCACACACCCAAGGAACCCCAAATCCCCTCAATATGAAGACATTTGTTTCTCCATTTGTACAGATCATCTTTCCTGCTAGATTCATATTATGGTGGAAGTGTGTGTGCTGGAGGTAAGCTCCCAAGGCCTTACACAATGTACAATACCCACTCGAAGTGATGGGTCTAGCCTCTTAGAAAGCCATTAATCAGTAACTCTTGGTGATAATATCTTAGAAAACCATAACAAAGAGGTTTAGTTTTAGTACTTGCCTAAGTATTAACAAGGGGAACAATATTAACCATTATACATGTATCAAATCCTAAGAAAAACCCATATTTCCTAAGTAACTAGGTGAAAGTTAGGCAATAATGAGTAAAAATGATGAAGGGGAAGGGAGAATAATTTCTTGTGATGACCCTCAAAGTCTTAGACATACGTAGGTCTTATTTTTCATTTATTCATTCATCTAGCTTCATTTGGCTAGGATTTGTTTTTACTTGTAATAGCCTTTTAGAGGGAGCTTGGCATTAAGTTACCATCCTCGGTCTGTTTCTAAATACCCCTTTAACCCTTTTTTTTAAATGTTTAGTTTATTGAACAAGTCCCCTTTATTTAGATATTCATAGACAAACTAGGGACTAGGGGCATTGGCATGATAGCAAGGGGCATTACTCAAGCTTAATATTTGGCTCTTAGCCTTGTTGGCTTTATTGATTCATGCTTTAATTTTTACCTTTGAGAAGTCATAAATGAGAAGGATGATATTTTTTTTATGTTGATGGCATGATTAATACCGAGGAGGTGGAATGTGGTTAGGATATGGATAATGTTATCTGGCTTAGACACCCAGTGGTACAAGTAAACCCAAGAGATGACACACTTCTAAAAGAAAACATGTTTCGCAAGGCACTATGAGGCAAGTAATAAAACCATATAACGTTATGAAGTTATAAAAGACAATAATTACATTTTCACCACTTTGTGATGAGGTAAAAAGTTATATCATCATTTCCAAATAGGTATTGATACATGGAATGTCAAATGAAGCAACTGAGAACCATACCATACCATAGTGCATATGTCATCTAAGGAGTGGGGATTAAAATGAGCTACACCATAGTTGAGCTAGCATGATCATGTACCTAGTGGAGACCAAGAAGAATTATGTATATATATGGTGAAGATGAGCATGAATCCTCGTGCAATTAGAAACATGACACCCCTGCGAGGGTATCCAATGGTTGTCACCCTTGAGGGGGTAATGACCTACACAAGTACATCCAAACAAAGATGGATTTCTTGGATATCTCCTCACTAGGAGATACCTATTGATATGTTGTCAAAATTGAGCATACATTTATGTAGAGTATTTAGCGGGAGTTTGGGTCTACAAATCCATCACAATAGAAGCATGATAAGGTGTCCCCAACTCACAGAATAAAGAACAAAGTAAGGATAACCAACCTCAAGACAACCAATCCAAACCACATGCAAAGAAGGGTAACGAGAAGTCAAAGAATGTCACAACATTGATGAATGTCACTCAAAATAATCATTATTGGTTGAGCTAGATGAAAAATAATTGGACGATGGCTCAGTCTTTGATTTAGAGTAGGATAAGGGAAAGTAGATTATTGATGCAAAACACAGTGCCACCATTACAACTACAAATATCCAACTTGAAGATTCAGAGGAGCCCGAGGAGGGTGAGCACCTCTTCCATTCACATATGTGGGTGAAGGGGACTCCGCCACATTTAATTATTGACAGTGGAAGCCAAAAGAACCTAATCTCAAATGAGGTCATCAAGAGATTACAGTTGCCAACAATGTTACGCACCTAAGCATACACCATTGGTTGGTTGAGCCAAGGATGAGACCTGCGCATCAGCCAACAATGTCACTTTTCCTATGGCATTAAGCCCTTCAAAGATGAGGTGATGTGTGATGTTTCCCCACTTGAAGTTTTTGTTTTTTAGGAAAACCTTGTATGTGGAAACATCATGTTGTTTATGAGTATAGGCCTTGTAGTTTCATTTTTACTTTGGGATGCCAACTCTACAAGGCACCAGAGGTAGTCCTAACTATTACAGTTTCCTTAATCTTGGTAAAGCAATGCCAAAAGGTCATCTCTCAAACCAAAAAAATTATTCCCTTCATGGTTCAATCAGAAGGTGAATGGAAGGTCATTGCAACCAATACCACCTTAGCATGGGATCTCTCTACACAACAAAAGCAAGTGAACCAGACTGTGGAGGGATACAAATATATATTTGCTTCACATGCGGGGGTGCCTTTGCACTGCTAGGTCAACCATTCAATCGACTTGATACTTGATGCCTCTTTACATAATGGCCCAATATACAAACACTCTCTTTTGGGGAATGAGGAAATAAAACATCAAAATCATGAACTCATTCAAAAGGTACACAATCGACCAAGCTCCTTGCCTTGTGGGAGCCCAATTGTATTGGTGCAGATGAAGGACAGAACATAGTGACTCTATATTGATTAAAGAACCCTAAAGAAGATCACAGTTCAGAACCGATACCTGATCCCCCAGATTGATGATATTTTTTATTAACTCAAGGGTGACAAGTTCTTTAGTAAGATTGATCTAAAGTTAGGCTACCACCAGGGCTCTATTGAACAAACTGATGTAGGGAAGACAATCCTAAAGTTTAAAGAAGGCCTTTTGAGTGGTTAGTCATGCCTTTTGGCTTGACTAATGCTCCAACAACATTCACTAGGATGATGGATGATATCTTGCGTCCACTCGCAAAATATTTTGTGGTTGTATATTTGGATTCCATGCTTGTCTTCAACGGAACTTGGACATGACATTTGTACCACATTCAATAGAGCCCAACCACATTGCGGTAGCACAATTTATATACCAATCTAGAGAAATGTTCACTTGGCATGCAAATAATTCAATATCTAGGATACATTGTGGATGAACATGGGGTGCATGTGGATCCAACCAAGATCCAAGTCATTTGCGATTGGCCACCCCCAACAACTCTAATAGAGCTTCACAGCTTCTTGGACCTTGTCAACTTCTACAACAAGTTCATGTTGGGATTCCATGTTTCCTAGCATGAGTCACAATAGAAAGCATTCGAGGATCTGAAACACTGCCTCTGCTTTGCACCAATCCTCACTTTGTCATACCTGCAACAACCATTCAAGATTGAGACATATGCCTCCAACTATGCTATTGGTGTAGTCCTCGCTTAGCATGGGTATTTGTTGGCCTACCATAGTGAGACACTCTTTGATATTGTTCGTAGTTATCCCACTTGTGACTAGGAGATGTACTCCATTATATACGCATGTCGACTGTGGAAGCATTATATTATGGGAAAGGAAAAGATCATACACACTGATCAAAAGCCTCTACAATTAATGTAGACACAAGGAAAGTTATAGAATAACCACCATCAGAAGTGGTCCACATACTTGCAACAATTCCACTTGAACATTAATTAGAAGAAGGGTAGCACAAACCGTGTTGTAAACTACCTTAGTCGGCCCCCGATTGTGACGCTAACCATAGTTCTTAACTCATGTGGGCACGAGACCTCTTAGTGACCCCAATTGTACGTCAGTGACCCTCACTTCGTTGCTAAATATCAAACACCAGGTGTAGGTAAATAAGTTCCAAAATTTCACCTCTAGGATGTACTTTTGCTCTATATGGGCCATCTTTATTTTCCTTTAAGCGAGTGTCCAAAGCTAATTTGGGAGGCACATTATATCTGGGTGGAAAGAGACTTCAGTGTGGAGAAGACGATAGAATTGCTTCAGAAGTATTTCTATGAGCCAAAAATCTAATAGGACATCGATAGTTATATCATATCATGCACTGCCTATGTCATTGCTAAACCTACCATTAAGAAGCAAGGGATGTGCACTCCTCTATCTGCCCTAGACAAGCCCCAAGAGTTTGTCTCCATGGATTACATGTTCATTTTCCCCTCCACCAAGCATGGTAATGATTATGTGTTTGTGGTTGTCAATCAATTCTTTAAGATGGCAATTTTGGAACTATGTAAGAAGAGTATCATAGCCAAAGCCACTGCTAATCTCTTCTTTGAGTGTGTTGTTGGGTCATTTCACACATGTGCATGTCCTTCCTAACACTGAGAGTTTAGACCTAGGGTTCGTCTAGGCTTGACCAAAAAAAACCCCAAAGCATCAACATATCAATCTTTAGCCAAGGCCAAAAAAGGTCTCACACGAGACACAATGATGATCACACAGACCATTTGGTTTTGTGACAGATATGAAGGACTAAATACACGTGGATCCATTATGGTTAGCATTCATGCACTCCATTAACAACAACTTACTACTACCGATATGTAAAAAAATACACGCACATATCCAGATAACATATAAATGACACACAATATATTAGAACTGTGGCAGCTTTATTATTCCTTCCGTTCCATTGAACACAAATATACATTAAGAAAACTATATCTAACAACAACAAAATCTCATGTCTTCTTTAGATAATTCCCCAGAATTACAACAAATTGCACAATGTGTATCCATTCAGACCTCAGACATATGACATAATCATACTTGTATTCAAAAGCATTACAACATTACAGAGGCTCAGAGTGAGCTCAACACACAACAAACAACTGAGTGAATCCTCTAAGTGAGTGTCTCACTCTCTAACCATCTAACTCCCTTTCTGATGTTGTTGCTTCCTTTTTATAGCTTTCTTTACTCGGTAGCTCTCTCTCTTTGAGTTATGCTCCACTTTCTCTACTGACAATCTGCCTCTCACATTTCTAGCACATACCTACAGTCCACGTAGCCTTTTGGAATCAAGGCAATATTAATTGCCTCTCCAACTCATATTTTGTCATATCCACGTTCACTTGTGCTGCTTGAAGTAATCATTCGAGAATATTTCCAAACAATTCCTTTCTTGATTACGATGTGCATCTTTTTTATTTATGTTGTGCATCAAAACTCGGGTCGATGTGCATTTCATAGACCTTGGACTTGGTGTGCAATATCAAAACTTGGTCCAACGCACAATTCTTGTCATTCTCCACGCATTAGATTAGTCACGTGAAAAACTTGGAATGAGGGCGCACAACTTTGTTTGTGCGGGTGCATGAGATTAATCCAAAACTTTGGGTGCCAACAAGCCCCAACCACTATTACTTGGCTCGTCCCTGAGCCAACTACTTCATAAAAGGTAAATTTTGCCGACTATGAGATATGCTACTTGTTGTACATCTTACAGTAACCCTAATCTACCAAAATTCAAAGTTGAGAGAGGGAGATAAATGATGTTTGACCCCTGCGGTTCATACTACACCTTCAACCTGCTGCCATTAATAAGTCCCTTGAGCAATTATCCTTATAATGTTGCCAGCTTGGTGGCACCTACTTCACTGATGTAGACTAGCCGGAAAGGACCCAACCAACACATGTGTAGCCTGTTAGGATGCTATAAATATTTGTTGTCATATAACAAAACTAAAGATACAAGTTGGAGGATTTTCTCCCAGATGTTGTGATCATGCCACGATTTTTGTCTCTCCATTTCAACCACCAACATTCGGTCCTCCTCTAGTTCCACGAGTTCATCTAACCTATGTTCAAGGGATTGGTCATCTGTTGATTACATTTTAATAGAAATACTCTTTTCTCGTCCAATTAATGTCTTGCAAATATTTGAATTATTATTCCATGGGTGTATTTATTATGAATATTGATGGATTATGATATTATATGTGATAACTTTATATATTATCACCACATGCTTGTGTATCTTGATTGTTGAGGACAAGTTGCAGGTGTATAACTTTGAGTCAAGTGCTCAATGGTGGACTTCATCAAACGTCTAGGCGAGGTAGGCTATTTATCTTGTCTTGTTAGAATGTTTGTTTATATAACCTACTTGAGATTAGAGTTGATTTATGCAGTCATTTTTGTATGTTGTGGTTTACCCCATGCCATAGAGTGATTTTCCTTGTAAAGGAATTGACGACCATACTAGGGAAGGAATCTTCTTTTTGGGTTTTGGAGTGTTTTCTCCTTTGATTTCTCTCGGTTATCTTGAGTTTCTTTTCGTTTGATTGCTTGAAAACTTATTTTCATTTTGATTCTAATTTTCTTGGCCTTATCCTTAACCTGGCAGTGTTTTAACCTGGCAGTGTTTTAATAAATATACGTGATTTTTCCATTGACAGACGCATACGTACGCGAGCTCTCATTCTATAGGACGCGTACATATGCGGTTTTTCCTTAAATAATGGTGTACATCATCCTTGTTTGCTTGATTGTTGAGTTTGGTGTTTGTTGGGTAATTTTTGATGGTTGTTGCGTCTTCTTAGGTCTCTGTCATGACTGTTAAGTGCCTGTAGATTGATAGGGAACCTTCCTTTGGTTGAATTTTCGTGCAATTTTTCTTTCTCAACATCTTTTTTCATTGGTTGTCCTTGCATCTTGAGCTGGTTGTTTACTTCTTGATATCGTGCTTGGTTTGTCTCTTTTGATTACAATAGGGTTTATATATCAAGTTGTCGTTCAGTCCTTGCATTTTCATTTCCTTTATATTGAAAATACAAAAAAACACATTTTGCATTATGGCATTTGATCTTTTGGGTTATTATCATTGATCTTGATACATGTATGGAAAGATTGCATCTTATTTGGAATTGCATAGTTGAATTGAAAATTACATTTATGAAAAGATTATCATTTATTGAGAATTGAAGTTAGGACTTTGCACTATATTCATATTCATTTATTTTACTTGTTGAGTCATAACATCATCAGTTTCATGACCACATCTTTTAAGTAAACAAAGCCACTAAAAGTAACACTAATAAATTTAAAATTGATTAGAAACGATTTTATTTTTCAGGGTGCCCAAACTAACTTAAGATTTAGAGCCTTGGGATAGGATTTTGTGAGTAAACTTCTCCAAGGCTATTAAACTCAACATATGTGTATGACTAAGGGAGTGGTGAAATCCATTGTATAATTGGTGATGTCAAGAGGCTCCGCTCACACCGGAGTTAAGCACGAGGTCGCACGAAGTTGGTTGAGGAGATCTCCCTCTAATACCTTCTTAGCGTCAGAGATATTTCTAGGGATCTATTCATATATGGGGGTCTTGCTAGTACCTTTACCTCTGTGAGAGGTGGTGCTTTTAATATTTCGGGCTTTGTTACCCTGCCCATACAGTGGACCTGACTTACGATTGTTCGCCTACACATCCGTTATATCGTGGTGGTGTTAGTTGGTTGACATAGGTAGCCACATAGGTTACTTACAAGGGTTATTTTGTCGGTACCCTGAGTCGAATAAGGGTCGGACAACACACAACCTTTATGAAGGATTACCTCTTCGGGGGGATCTGACCGACTGTGTTGTTAAGCCAATGAGGGCCCTTATAATTGATTCAGATACCTCCAATCTTTTGAAGGGAGTCCTAGGCCCCTCTTGGGTGAGACATACCTACTCTAGTGATGGATGCCCCTTTTCAGCCACTATATCTTGTTTGTGTGCATTGGTTTTTTTGATCTACTTTGGTGTGCTCTCTGATTATTAGTTGACCTTAGGATTTTGTATTTTGTTGTGTGTTTTCATTTTTATGGTTAGTGGAGCCCCCTTGACTCCCTCAGTTAGCGCTACCCAACCCATGGTATTTTCTCATTCCATGGGGATGAATCATTTCGTATTTCTGAGTGGTATGTTGAATCATGATACTCAGCCAATACCTTGGGCCTCTAATCATTTTTCTCTTGGTATGTCAGACATGTCTTCGCACTTTCCATCCTCTGTCTCGTCACCTTATGTGAATCCTAGTTTTGGGTCTGGAGGCATGATGCCTCCTTATTCTCCCTTTTTCGTTTAGTGGGAGTCATATCCCTCAACCAACTCTTACAGTAGGAGGTTGGAATCTTCCTTCCTACGGATCCAATCCTAGCTTCACTTTTCCAGGAGCAAGTGCTCAAATGGGCGGTCATTCTACTTATTACATCTCATCCATCTATCCTTCTTCCACTATGTTGGTTCCTACAAACTCTTTTCCCATGGCAGATATCCATCTGTCCTCTGGTATTTCATCCGAGGGTAGCCAGTTTTATAGTATGGGAAACCCCCTCCATGGAGTTCCTTTGTCTGGGGGCAACATATATCCTCACCTGAGTAACCCTTGTCACATTGCTTCCTCTTCACAAGCGACTTCCTCGGTTATGATGCCCTTAAAACCCTTTATGAATCAATTTGGAGGAGGATATTATCCTATCAGACATGGCCATGTTGTATACTAGAACCCTTCCTGGCCCACAATTTCTCAAAACCAGTCTTTCCTGGAAGCTTGGTCTCAAATGTCACAACCAACCGCCGCCACTAGTCCAGTCACTGCAAGTCATACTGGCATTATATCACCAACCTCTGCTAGACATGTTGGAGATTGGTCAACAACCTCTACAAGTCATGTTGAAGACATGCAACCAGCCGCTACAAGTCATGTTGAAGACATGCAACCAGTCATTGCAAGTCATGTTGGGGGCACAAATCTAGTCACTGCTAGCCACACTGCACATACATCACCAACTCTGCTACTCATGTTGGGTATTCATCACCAACCTCTACTGGTCATGTTGGGCATTCATCACCAAACTCTGCAAGTCATGTTGGAGACTTGTTACTAGCCTCTGCAATTCATGCTCGGAGCATGTCACCAACCACTGCAAGTCATGTTGGAGGCATTCATACAATTCAGAAGCCTAGACGTATAAGACGTAAGCCCAAGTTACTTTGTAGGATTTGCAAAGGAGATCACCTTACTCATTTGTGCGCTGCTACTGTTGTGGTATAAGAAGCATGGTCCTTGCCTAGGTCCCTTCGGGTTCTGAGTCGTCTTTGGTTTCGCAACCTTCTTTGGTTGATACAGTGGTTGTGTCGATGCAATCTTCGACCGACACCACTCCTGTTTTGGGAAGTGATGTGTCTCTTGACCTTGTTGTCTTGCATCCTATTCAACCAATGGTTGAAGAAGTGGTCGTGTCAATGCAATCTTGTTTCGATCCCACACTTCTCTTGGAAAGTGGAAAGTCTAAGGAAGTGACATTCCCGATGCAATCTTTGGTCAATCCCACTCTTCTTTTGGGGGGTGGTGCATCTTTCAACAATGTCCTTAGCATTCCTAGTTATATACCTTATGAATAAGGGAGCATTCCACTCTCTTCGAGTACACTCCCTCCAACTCCTACGGTGTTTTCCTTTGATTGGAATTATTTTGTAGAGCCTCAACTTCCCTCTTCTACACCCTTCTAGATAAGGGGCATTCTCTGATATATTGTAGATAAGGTAACCTCTGCAAGTATTTTATCCTCCTAGACTTGAAAGCTTTGGATTTTCCCAAGCTTGTGTCAACTATATGTGAGTTTTTTACTTTCGCCAGAAGTCCTGTACGAGAGCCTTAGCCTCCACCACGATATGCTGCTTAGAACAACATTCTTGACTCTTGTTTAAGCTCTTTTTCGACTCTCTCAAAAAAAGCAAAAAGATTGCCAAGTGAACTTGTCTCTTTCACACTCGTTAATTGGTTTTGAAAGGATGTCTATTTGGTGTAAGTTTAACCCTTTTTAGGACCAAGTAGACTAATTTCGAAAAAGGAATACTCTAGTCACTAGTGGCTAGAAGAGTTCTCTTAGGTATTTTTTTATACTTTTTCGGGCCTAGGGGACTAAATTTACGAAAAAGGACATTCTTTGGAGTTAAGTTGTAATTGCATCTCATTCTCTTGCTTGCAGTATTGAGCCTATTGTTGGTTCCTGCTTTCGCATTATAAGACTATTATCTTAGCAATTTGCATCATCAGCCAAGCAAAGCCTTGTTTATATCCTTTGCAGCTTGACACCCTATACCCTATGAGGAAACATTCCTCCAAGTATCCATATCTTGCATGCACCCCCTTGCGTTGAGCATAGGTATGTTCCACTGTTGGAGCTAGTTTCTTCCTCATGACACTCGTTTCCTCCTCTATATCATAACATTCATTTGTCTTTGAAAAAACAAAAAAGATGGGCGGGAAAATAATTTTATCTCATATTGGCAGCAGTCGTGTCACCTTTGAACATAGCACAAAATTTTGAGTCCACGTGTCATCCGAAGTTTGGGTTTAGCATGACCTTAGGAAGCTGAGCTCGTTACTTAGAGTTTACTCCTCTGACTGGTTACTCTTCCAGTGCCTATGGAGAGTTTGATTGGTGCCTCCTGCATCACAAAGTTTCATTATCAAGTCTATGGTGCTAGAGTCCTCCATATGTATAATGGTCTTGTTCAAAGGATGTCTATAAGCCTATGTCGTCCATTTCTCAGAACTCTTGACTTTTCATGTCGGCCATACCCTCAGTGTGTCTCATAGTTACGTGAAGTTGTTGTCCTACCGAGCACCCTGGTCCTACTTTCATTATAGGTAGGTAACCTTGAACCCAACAGTTGACATCTCCTCATTGGTCACTGACTGGGGGGTTTCCCTTGTGTTCGATGGCAAGAAATATATTCACACATTGGGATTCGTGCAGTGTCTTGGATGCCATTAGCCTTATTGGTGGTCTCCTCGCCTTTGTCGACAATTTTCATTATTGGCTGCTATTCAGAGGGTCTTTTTCATGCACTGCTTGCATCTGGTGCATGTGAAAGACACACAGGGTTGTTGGTTCATGAACATTTTCTTCGACCGAGTTCCTCCAAATCATCAAGCTATTGCTTTGTATCTTGTGTTGATTGATGTGAGATGCCTTAATGCTCTCCTTTTAGCGGGTCTCCTTCCATCGACTTCAACTCATCTATTATGGAAACGAGGTGTGGAGTCCTATGAGTACCTAGAGGCTTGCAATCATTAGTAGCAGGTTCTCTCATCATCGAGAACTAGGAATACATAAATGTCTCATGATCAATGGATTTCTCAAGTGTTTGACCTCAACTCCTTTATTCACACTTGTAAGAATGTACTCGGTGCCTTGATACCCACTTTCATTATCAGTAGGTTGTCTCGCGTTTGTTAAGGGTATACCTTAATGATTGGTAATGAAACGAAGTCTCATTGTATTCGATCTCAACTCCTTTATTCACATGATGTAGACATGCACCTTTGGTGGATCGTGTAGAAGACTTGACGACATCAGTTCATAGACACAGCTTTCCTGAGTTGTTGCTATCATTCATTTGACCAATACCTATATGACTTCAGTGATCATGGGAGATCAGATTGTACTCCATTGTATACATATATCTTCATATTGATTTTGAGACTGGTTTTCATTGGGCCTTATTCGTGACTATAACAACTTATGGCATGTATCTACCTTTTTAGTGCTTATTCATGGCCATGAACAACTGTTTGTTATATTTCCACATAGATCTGCATAGTAATTCAAATTGGCAGCCATGTGCACAAAGTCATTAGGGATTATAATATTCTTGTGAGCAACTACTTCGTCAAGATGGGTCTCTGTAACACACCCCCGATGGGGCATACCAATTTTCTCTTTTCTTAAAGGACAAATATTCCATCCATGGTTTCTAATTTGGAAAGTCGGGGAACTAGTCCGACCTCTCGGTCAAGGATCTCTAATTATGGAGCCAAACGACTCTCTGAGACCTTTTTATCTCATTCTGCAATTAAACGCAGACTCTTTTGCCTTCCGGGTGCAAGTCTAATGGTACTCGCAACCTTCCCCTTTTTCGCTTACGAAATATCTGAGTTTGGGTGCTAGCCCCTTTTTTGATAAGCCCTTCCTTATCATGACCTTGGGCAATGACCTCACGTAATCCACACGATTGCGGGCATGACCAAGGGTGGTTTGAAACCAACTACTTTTCACCCCGCAATTCACCTTGAGCCTCCACGTGTCATTTCTCCAAAACCATGCTCTGGATTGAAACCCACCCTCAACTTTTTAAATTTCGTGCACCTTTGATCCCCACAATGCGATGGGACCGTCAATCTCATGACCTTGATGGTGCTTCTGATTTGACGGCTCAAATCTATCCTTTCTAAATCTACAGATCAGATCTAAACTTTCTAAATCAACGGCTGTGATTTATTTCGCGATTCGGGTTTCGGGAGTTTCAACTCTCAACTTTCGCTTCCTCCGTCAGTAGATATCTTCCGGAGTGGAAGAACTGCTGACACATGTCCTCAACAAACAGACGGTTCTGATGAACTCCGGCTCTCTGACCTTCAGGAGTTATTTCTCCTTCATTCACCCTTTTCTCCTGGAGTTGTACATCAGACACCACGTGTCTACGACAATCAACGGTCTATATCCGCTCTCCACAAACACAAATCTCCAGAGTGAATCCTTCCGAAGTGTCGGATCTTCTGACACCTATCCTCTCCAAATCGACGACCCCGGTTCTCTTCGGGACTTCAACACTTTTCAACCAAGACCAGATCAATGGTCCTTCGACCTCCTCCTCGATCAACGATCGAGATCTCCTTCGGGACTTCGACGCTTTCACCCTCTGCTTTCCTCCAGAGTGCTCTGTACGAGGAGTTCTAGATCTGACGCCATGCGTCCACTTTCAAATCAACAGTTGTCGTCCGCTTCGAGACTTCAGCCTTCGGCGATTTCAAATCTCAATTTCCCCACGCTCTGCTTCTCTCGAAGCATTTTATCCGGAGTTCACGATCTGATGACATGTGTCCTCTCCAAGATCGACGACTCCCAGCTGCTTCAGCTATTCGGGGTTTGGCAATTTCAAACTTTACTCCTTCATTTTCTCCCAGAGTACTTTCACCTGGAGTTCACGATCTTTTTCAACGTACCCTCTAGATTTGACGGTCCAGATTCTCTTCAGCTCTTTGAGCTTCGGGAGTTTCAGACTCCTATGCACTCGTTTCTCCCATAGTGCTTTCACCCAAACTTCATGGATTTTCGCCACGTGTCCGTCTGGAATGGATGGTTGTGATCTTCTTCGGCCTTAGAGGCTTCAGGAGTTTTTCACACTCCTCACTTGGAAGCCTCCGAAGTAATTTTACCCGAAGTCTCCACAGACTTACGTCACATGTCCTCTGGATCCAACGATTGATGTTTACTTCGGATGATCTGATGGTTGACGTTTTCTTCAGGTCTTTACCCAGAGTCTACATGTTTACGCCACCTATCCTCTGGATCCGATGCTTGAGATTTACTTCGTTCTCCTTGACGATGGACGATCCCAAACTACTTCGGGACTTCGGTATTTTGGTAAGTCCACTCTTCTACGTGTGAAAAGCACTAAGTATCAGGCACCTTGCTTCGATCAGATGGATATTGGTCCTTTGCGTTGTGATCCAATGGCCACTATCGCTCCTCCTCCTGAGCTTCTGATCTCTTCCAACTTAGAAAATTTTATAAGTGTTCAAAGGCCTCGACCTTTGCTCCTCCTACGGGTCCATCTCTTTGACTTTGTCTACACGCCTGAGAGTGCTATCTCCTTTGAGCTTGATTCCCCTTGAAGACTTATCCTTCACACACACTCCTGGCGTTTTAGGGATCTCGTCAAACTCAGATCGAAGGTCAATGGTGATCAATGATTCACAGAAATTGCGGGGCTCAACCTTCGCCATCATGGGAATGCTCGCTCGACTCTAGTCTAATCCTAGTTGTTGATCTTCCATTCCCGACGAGATCAACGACGTAGGTTGATTGTGGCCATGAACTAACATTTCCGCTATCAGGTTCTTATGTAATGGGTAGTTCTGGTAACTTGACTATCGTCTGCCTCCCAGATCTAGCGGTCGGGACGGTTCTCAGGCATCCTAAGATCTAAGGCTCGGGGTTAACTTCAAAACTTTGTGGATTTTACCTCCCTTACGATGAACTCGCTCAGTTCACCAAACTCGTGAAGTCCAAATGAATCCAGGGTTAACTCCCACGCTCTTTCCCGTACCCAACAGTCACAACAGACCGTGGCTTCTTCCGAACAGATTTCAACCGTTCGTCTTCCAAACAAGGGACCCCCCCTTTTTCGATACTTCAACCTCATTTTTCTTCCCGATCTTTGTTAGCTCTAAAAGGCTTAAGAGCTTTGCGCTCTTTCTCTTGAACTTAACGCTTGGAAGAATCCTTTTGCACACCCCTTATGCTCATTCCTCAACTCTAGAACTTAAGTGGTTCTCGGTCTCTATCTGCCTCGCAGAGAGCCTGTGCATACATGCACCATCTCTCCTAAGATTTAACAAACTCCCTCTTCGAAGGGACTCCAAACAACTAGGAGTGTCGACATGCATACGTGAAACTGTGCCCAAGATCGACGAACTCACAGTTCGTGGATCTAGTTTAAGCCACCACAGGGCACAGGCATTTATGAATACAAAACATGTCAAATTCATATAATTTCTTACTTTCCTAATTACACCATCAAGAATACACAAAAAGGGATACAGTATAAATCATTAAGCAAGCATATCTATCCCTGGGTCATTCACAGTATATCTAATTTTATTACACAATTACAGCTCAATTTCACAGGGTATGAGAATACTTATCTATTACAAGTTGCATCCAACTAACTAACTGTGGGTGTGTGCCTTTCCACCCAACCATAGGCACAAAGGCATTCATTCTTAGCACTCTGGCCACCCTCGTGCCAAGCCATGATATCACTAGGGAATTTACGCCATCTCTCAAAGAAAACTCTCCCTATCACAACGACCCTGCGAGGTTTATCAGATGCTTTTCCAGCATCAAGCTCGCGTTCGGTCCTTTAGGTCATGTTCTCTGCACTTCCTTTTGGTTACCACATCCCCTTTCGATCTTGCGCTCTCATCTGGTGTCTCTCCTCGTGCTGTGTGTTTGTATGTATCTTACCTTCCCTCCTTTAGAAGGTTTCCAACATGCCATGTTCCTTCTGTCATTAGGAAGCTCGGGTCTGCAGGTCTTTGTGGGGCTGACATTCTGCAGCTAGACCATGCTTCCATTCATGGGGGTTGTTGATGATTCAAACACTAGTCCTTTCTTCATTAACTTATTTCCTTCCTCTAGAGATATCATGGCTCGTACTTAAAGGCTTCACCCCCCATTAGTCAGTTATGGGAAATTTAACAATAATACATTTACATCATCCACATGCCTTGGCATGGTAATCCTATTTTATGATTAATTACAAGTTGGGGGAAACAAGGATGTTACAGTCTCCATTACTCCACTTCTGGGAATTATAATGTATTTTGGCTATCGCAGATATCCTCTGACCTCACACATTAGGGGGCATCTGTTATAACAAGATTTGCCTCACCCCGTGCAACTTGCTCAGAAGGCCTTTTCCATTTCCCTATGCAGACTTGAAGTCATTTTTGCAATTCCTAGAGCTAAAAAACATATTTTTCCACATATACGCACCCTTATAGCTATACAACATGCATATACACAGGTTGCACCATTACAACCCGCGTACATTGGGTTTTGTGCCCAAAATTAAAAATGTTGTCGGGTTTCCTTGTCATGTCACGAGATCCATGATCCTTGACCTTCCATATATTGGAAATGTTCTGACTCGGCCCTGGCTATAAATTGGCCATATCCAAGCTGTGGAAAGAGGAGAAGAATTCAACTTTGAGAGCAAAGTTACTCTCAAGAAATTATTCACTTCATATTGAGTCTGCATCCCTTTGTCCTTTAAAGTCTGAACACATTGTTCAATCCCCAAGCTCTTGCATGTTTGATGGAAAATATCATTGTCTCTCTTATATGAGCTTGCCTTTGGTGGAGGATTGTGGTGGTGGAGGCCCAGCTGGAAGGGACTTAGTTTCTTGGTTCTGAACATGCCGACACAGAAGTTTGTCATTCATGAACTTTTGTTGATTACATTTTAATAGAAATACTCTTTTCTCATCC
This sequence comes from Picea engelmannii, assembly GCA_009831015.1. Classification (NCBI taxonomy): domain Eukaryota; kingdom Viridiplantae; phylum Streptophyta; class Pinopsida; order Pinales; family Pinaceae; genus Picea; species Picea engelmannii. The sequence goes on along the minus strand of ML798443.1, from coordinate 48,602 downwards.
AACTAATGTCTTGCAAATATTTAAATCATTATTCCATGGGCGTATTTGTTAAGAATATTGATGGATTATGCTATTATATGTGTTAGCTTTATATACTATTACCATATGCTTGTGTATATTGGTTGTGGAGGACAAGTTGCAGGTGTATTGCTTTGAGTCAAGTGCTCAACAGTGCACTTCATCGAACGTCTGGACGAGGTAGGATTTTTATCTTGTCTTGTTAGCATGTTTGTTTATATAACATACTTGAGATTAGAGTTGATTTCTGCAATCATTTATGTCTGTTGTGGTTTACCCCATGCCATAGAGTGATTTTCCTCATAACAACTGCGAGGATTCTCTGATCCCAATCGTCACACTGCACATTACAAACTTTGGTTAAAGCGCACTTTAATTTTTTATCAAAAGCTTCAACTGTACCATTAGCTCAGGGGTGATAAGGAGTGCTCTTTTGGTGATGGATCACGAACTCCTGAGTGAGATGCTGACTACTCTGGTTCATAAACTGCAGCCCCTTTTTGTTCATCAACACCCTTGGATAGCAGAATCTGGTGATCACATTCTAAAAAATGAATCATGTCATTATTTATGCTATACAATCTTTGGCCGATGTGACTTCAACCCATCTAGTTAGATATTTGGTCGTGGTAATAATGTAGCATGCCCCTATAAGATGTGCAAGGGGATTGATGGGACCCAAGAAATATATCGCCCATTTGTCGAAAAACTCTAGCGTGGTCACATGAAATAAAGGAAGCTCATCTCTCATGCAAGGATTTCCAATTTGTTGACATACATTACAACATTTCCAATAGTCTTTGGAATCTACAAAGAGTGAGGACCACCAGAGCCCTGTGTGCAGAACTTTGCACGTTGTAGCCTTACCTACATTGTGTCCTCCAACAATACCCTCATGTGCTTCATATAGAATGGGGTCTCTTTCATGTTCTAGTGTGTAACGACCCAGGATGCCATCCACGCCCAACTTATACAACTACCCAACAATCAATTGATAGTTTTCACTGCAAGTTACCAGTTAACGACGCTCAGCCTGGGCATATCCTCTTGGAGGTTGTCTTGACATGAGAAATTCAACGATCTCGTCCAATTAATTAAGAACTGCTTTGACTTGAAAGAGTTGTGCATCTGGGAGTTTGTCATCTAGGCTTCAACTAGCCTCTCCAGTCTCAAGGCGGGATAGATGATCTCGTCCCACATTGTATTTACTCGGCTTGACTACAACTTCAAACTCAAACTCTTGGAAGACCAACAAATATCGATATATTTTTCCTCCTAAGACTGGCTTGTTGAACAAATATTTGAGTGCAGAGTGATCGGTAAAGAATTTGAAAAGGGTCCCTAGCAAGTAATGGAAAAACTTCTGAAATGGATATACCATGGTGACTAGCAAAATATACCAGATCCTTAATATTGCCTTCACTCGACTATGCAAGAACTTCGCCCAACGCAATGGACGAAGCTTCTACGTGGACATGAAAGAGATTAGACCAGTCGATAAAAACTAGAATTTCCATAATGACAAGCTTCTCTTTTAGAGTATCCAAGGCTTCCTGGAATTCCGGTGTCCAAACATACTTAGTATCTTTTTGTAGTAGCTTTTCCAATGGCTCAGCAATCTTGGCATAATTCTGAATGAATCGTCGGTAATGTCCTTTATGACCCATTGTGTCATTCATTTTGTGAATCGAAGTGGGGGCCACCATATCCAATATGGCGACGATCTTAGCTTGATCCACCAACAATCCATTTTTTGCACACAACGTGGCCGAGCAATGTGCCAAAGGTGTTACAAAAGATGCACTTCTTCAAATCTAATGAAATATGGATTTGGTGGCATCAATCCAGCATCAACCGAAGGGCTTGCATGCGTTCCTTCATCAAATTGAACATTATCCAATCATCCAAATAGACTTCAATAAACTTTTGGATAAATTCCTTAAAGGTTGTGACCACTATTCGAGAAAATACTGTGGGGGCATTCTTTAAGCTGAAGGGTATTACAATGTATGCAAAGGACCCTTGTTTTGTCAGAAAGGTGGTTTTGGCTTAATCCTCCTCTGCGAACCGAACTTGATGGTACCTTGAAAAGCCATCTGTAAAAGAGTAGGCTTCGTGGACACAGGTTGCGTCGAGACGTCTCTGATCTACATAGATTCAAATATCATTAGTCTTCTTGGGTTGCACAACCATAGGACAAATCCAGTCGGACTCCTCCATAGGTATAATGATCCCAACATCCAACATCCAATCCAATTCTTCAACTCCTTCCCCATAGGATAGATCTTGTATTTATTTTCCAACCGCAACTTAATGGGCGACCAGACCAAATGTGGTTTCCCCATTAGTTTCAAGGACTTCTTCAACAAGATGTTCATGTTGAAACCCAGATACAACATGACTCTGTCCATGGCATAGCCACTAAGCTCAACTGTCATTTTGAATTTGCACCCCGTGCACTTTTCCTTATTGTCTTGGCACATGTCTCTTTCTAGTTAGGGAGTTGATATAGTCTGTTCTTTCGGCTCCTTCCCCATACAAGTGGCTAACATCTATATGAACTTCTTCCCAATATCAGGATCATTTACCAATCTCCAAAAACAACATAACAAATTACTTACTTGATTTGTTTTGTCCTTCTAACGATCTAAGTCATGCAATGTTGCTACAGTTGATGTTCCCTATTTTCTCTTTTCTCGACACATCATAACTCTTCTTCCCTGCACAACTTCTCCCATTGACTTTTTCATGGTGCGCAACAACTCCTTGCGTATGCAAACTTCCTCCAACAATCGTTGCATCACACACTGTATTTGTTCCTCGGTGTGAGCCTCTTCTAGTGACCTCTGCATCACCCACTATACCTCTTCCCGGTTCTAAGCCTCCTCCAACAACCTTGGTGTCACGCACTGCACTTGTTCATGAATAAAAAGCTTCCTCGAGTGATCTTTGTGTACTGCATTGTAACTCTTCATGCACTCTTTCTTCTTCGATGGCTCCGTGCACATCACGCAAAAACTACTTTTTTGGGGTAGCATTGAACTTGGGAGGGGATTGTGCTACCTTTTTTATCTTCCCCTTTGACTTTTGACCTGAACCCTTAGCCTGCTTGCAGTCCCTTCATATTTTTGCTTCTCCACGACTTACCACCCAGACATCAAGTTCCTCATTCTTCTTCTTGTTCTTGCACAACTTCGTGTGCACCATATTGCAATGCATCTTCTTTTCCTCCCACCTCTTCACTAATTTGAGATAGTCCTCTGTGACATGCTCATGACCGTAGCAGTGTGCACAAAGCACGTGTGGCTTGGTACAAAACCTTGATACATGACCGATTTCTCCACAATTGAAAAAAGTGGGGGGTCTACGTCCCCCTTGGCCATATACTCAGTTGCGACCATGTCCATATCTGCCTCTGGAATGTCCTTGGTATTAACCTCTCTCAACACTGCCAGGATCACCACCCTTATGTTCTTCATGTACTTGGAATGCATCACGGGTATTTTCATGTATCAATTGGAGTGACTGACAATTATTTACATCATGTCCCTAATATCTACATAACTCACAGAACGAAGTATGTTGAGTCTTTTGATACTTTTTCAAAGTTGGGCAGTGGGGTGATACATTGCCCCACTATCAACATGTCTCGCACCATTCCATCTGTCCAGTTGGGAATGGACTAGGTGTGCCCATCACCACATAATTTGGAAGTACAAGACACTTGTCCCTGCAATGCCCCTCATAGCAATATGTGACACACCATACATGCTTGTGCACAACTTTTGTCTTCACCATATATTGCAACTACATCGTTAGATTGGCAAGTTGTGGCTACACCCGCACCAATTCCATCAACATCTCTACCTGTCCTTGCATAGCTTCGAGGCGCATTGTAATTTCTACCACCTCTGCTTGAGTCGTCACCTTTTGCTGGGTGAGAAGGACTCGAATACGAGGAAGTAACCCTACAATAAACCACACTCTTTGTTGCACATCATAAATCTGAAACATCATCCTATCCAACAAAATATCAAACAGTTGGTCATAATCCCACACAATTTCTCCTTCTGTATGCTTAATCTTCATGCTACATTGAAACTCTGACTTGGGTTTCTAGAATTCCCTAAGTAGATCTTTCTTAATCTTTGTTAGGGACTTTGTTTGTCTTGTCAGTGCGGTGGCCTTGTGTTTCATGTGCCACACCGAGGCTTTTCCATGAACATGGTTTCTAGCTGCGCGATCTTTTCTACTTCATCTATCATCCTCTTCACAAACCATATTGCTTCGCACATGAACCAATGTTGTTCGACATCATCCTTACTTGTTCCATGGAACAAGCGTAACCTCAGGGTATTGTCTTGATTCACCATATTCAATCATGAACTAACTCCTAGGTGTCCAAGTGATTACTATCGATACTCTTCTTAGTGAAGTAACATTGACTTTACCTTGTTCTTCACTCATATCTTCTCTTCTATCTCCTTCTACTCTTTCTTCCCCTCTTTCTCCTATTCCAATCGCTTCACTATCTGTTGTTCTTTCTTCTTTATTACAAGCGTGCAAGGGGTTTGGTTCAAAGGGGGGGGTAATTCCATATCCTTCTAAAATTTCTTGTGAGGGGACCCAAAGAGTTTCCTACTTGCATTATTGCAAGACCTTCTACAATCACCAATTATTATCCCCCACCACTAAGGGAACCTCCATCTTCCTTCCTTTCTCCTACGCCTCTACTTTGCACCTCATCTTCTTCCGAGGTTGCGACACTCCACAAAATCCAAGGGGTTTAGCCTTTGTCACTTGGGCCCCTAGAACTACTTATACTCCTACTACTACTGGTATCCGCACTGGACACCCTACTCTCAACACTGTGCCTCTTCGCGGGCCTATCTTAGCATGTGCTACACTCTGACACATCACATTCTTCTGCACTTCCTCCTAATGTGGCCTCTTTTCTCTTCATACCGGGCCTAGCCCCTCATCATGCACCCCTTGCTATATGTTTCCCACCTCACTGCTTCACTTTCTGCCTTAGCTCAACTCTTCTTGCATATCTCTCGATTCTCTCCTCTACTCTTCTAGGTCCATCCTATTCCTCGCCTCATCTCAACAATTTATGGATCATCCTCAATGGATCCATCTCCTCTCTCATTTTCCCCCATCTTTGCAAACCCCCCTAGCACTAGGAGGGTTTACTCAGCCATTCTGTCAAGCTCCATGCACATCATCCCTTTCTCTGTGAACAACATCTTTATCAAGAGTGGAATCTCTTCTAACATTCAATTACTCAGACCTTTTGTGAACTTTCTGTCAACCTCACTGAAAGAATCATTGTACTCCACAAAAAAATCAATGATATATCCCTCCTTTACTCGAGCAAACCAAAAAACAATAGCCCAAGTCTACTTATTCTCCAATGCCTTCAGTATTTCAAGTGGGACTTGATCCCAAACCACTAGCTCTAGAGGCTACAAGACATAATTGGTAGCAGTTCACCTTATTAGCCATTCATACAACAAACATGGAAATTCAATAAAGAATGTCTCATGCATATCAATGTAAAGATACTTATCTTTCCATCTCTTCACATTCACTCTCATCCCTTGAGTTTCTTGCGGGGCAAACTCATGCTCCTTTGCAGTTAGCTAGTCTTGAATTTCCTCCTGAGATGGATACCATCTCATCTCTTTCCTTCATCCTCCAACACAATACTTTCAGTCCCGACAGCGGAACCATTTTGTGGGTCGTTTCATGCTTGCACACATCCTTCCTAACGCTGGGGAGTTTAGACCCAAGGTTCGTCCAGAGTTGACCAACAAAACCCCCAAAGCATCGACATATAAATATTTCGCTAAGGCCAAAGAAGGTCTCACCCGAAACGCAATGAGGATCACCGAGACCATCTAGTCTTGTGACATGGACGAAGGACTAAATACATAAGGATCCATTCGAGTTAGCACTCAAACACTCCATTTACAAGAACTTATTATTATAAATATGTAAAATGATACGCACACATATCAAGATAACACATAAGTGACACACAATAGATCATAACTGTGACAACTTTATTATTCCTTCCATTCCATTGAACACAAACATACATTAAGAAAACTTCATCCAACAACAATAGAGCCTATTGTCTTCTTTTGATAATTCCCCATAATTACAACACATTGTGCAACGCATCCTTTCATACCTCAGACATATGAGAGACTCAGACTTGTATTCAGAAGCATTACGACATTATATAGGCTCATAGTGAGCTCCACACACAACAAACAACTCAATAAATCCTATAAGTGAGTGTCTCACTCTATAACCATCTAACTCTCTTTCTAATGTGGTTGGTTCCTTTTTATAGCTTTCTCTGCTTAGAAGCTCTGTCGCTTTAAGTTCTACTCCACTTTCTCTAGTAACAAACTGACTCCCATGCTTCTAGCACCTGCCCGAAGTCCACATAGCCTTATGGAATCAAGGAAATCTTAACTGCCTCGCCATCTCATCTTTTTTCGGTTCCACATTCCCTTCTGTTGCTGGCAATAATCATTTGAGAAGATTTCCTGACAATTCCTTTCCTTATTTCGGCGTGCATCTTCTTGATTTTTGGTGCATGTAAGAGCTCGAGCTGACGTGCATTTGATAGACCTTGGACTTGGCTCGCAATATCAAAACTTAGTCCAACATGCACTTCTTTTCATTCTCTGTGCATTAGCTTAGTTGCGCACACAACTTGGAATGAGCGCTCACAACTTCATTTTTTCCGCAAGATTAACCCAAAACTTTGGGTGCTAACACGTGTTTGGATTCATTTTGGGATACCACAGACCATTATTTCAGATAGGGACAATAGGTTCCTCCATACCTTTCCATCCAGCTTGTGGTCTCTGATGGACACCAAGCTGAGCAAATCGACTACCTTCCACCCCTAAACAAATGGACAAACAAAAGTGGTCAATAGGATGATTGTGCATATATTTTGGATGCACAAATCCAAGCATCCACATACATGGGATGAGGACCTTCCATATGTTTGACATTGCTACAACAGATCCCTCAACAACTCTATTGGCCACAACCCTTTTTAGGTGTGATTGGTGTTCTAAACATTGGCCCCCATTGATGTAGCTCTACCCATTGCATATTCACAGAAAGAGTTCTCTCGTTCTGAGACCGAGGCATATATAGCAACCGATATTTTTGAATAGATCCAACACATCCAACGACAGGTTCATGATATTCTACAAAAATCCAATGCCAAGTACAAGTAGTGACATGACCAACATCAAGTTCCACACAAGTTTCAGGTTGGTGATAAGGTGTGGTTATATTTACATAAAGAGTACCTCGCAAGCCCCCATAGGAATCTCATACCACTTCAATATGGGCCTTACACCATCACAAAGGCTATGGGTGAGAATACTTTTGAATTGAGTATTCCCCCTTTCCTTGGCTTGCACCCAATATTTAATGTGGAGTTGTTTCAACCACATTTTCCACCCTTATTGGACACCTCAGAGGTAGTTAAGCATTTGGCCCCTGCATAACTCAATCCTAATTGCATTAATCAATATACACGAGATCAAATCATGGACACTAAGACAAAGGGCACCCACCAACAAAATATAAAACTCTATCAGGTTGACAAAGTCAAACAACTTCTTCACCAAGGAAAGTGGCTCACCAAGACTTAGATTCAACAAAAGTCTTCCCATCTTGACCCATAAATAGGAGGCTTATAACCTACCCATCTCATCAACATGGAGTCCTCTTTGAAACAAATATACTCATAGTTCTCTTCATCTCATAGAAACTTGAATGACAAACCAAAGTCGAGTCAACCAGGAAACAAAACTAGTCGACCACCCCGAGTCGAATTAGCCAAATGATCACGATTTGAACTCCCAAAAGTCGAGTCAGAAGTAAGGCAAGTCGACCAGGTCGAGTCAAATAGAAGGAAAGTCATCCAAATCGAGTCAGATGCAAGTTTGGTCGACCAAGTGAACCAAGTCGACCAAACGGAAGCCTATTCAATCAGAGGGTGAATCTCCTGAACTATTAATTAATGTGGGCCAAACAGGGTGAGGGGAAAATGACTCTTGGTGAAACTGAAACGCTCAAGGGCGAGTTGGGTTGAACAATAACGTAGAGCACAAACTCAAAGGTTAATTTTGACAACCAGCAATTGGGAATAATGTTTGGTGGTAGAATTTGACAACCGACTACATGGGAAATGATTGGAAGACTATTTTTGTAACCCACAACACATAGAGATGCTCAAGGGCGAATTGGGTAACCCACAACAACAACAAAAAATGTTTGGAAGTTGAGTTTGATATTCTATAGCAAAGAAAATCTTTTGGGGACTTTGTAAACATTCAAACAACACCAAATTGTGAGGAATGGTATATTTATGACTGATGGGCAAAGGAAAACACCCCTATAAAGTTGAGAATGGACAGTGCAAACTACAATCCAAGTACAAACACCAACTAGTAGCAAGATCGACTTTGGGAATGAGAGAAAACCCCTTAACGACTCTTAAAACGAAATTAGCAACTTCTAAAAAATAACAATGGCTCAGAAAGGAGGGTCATCGATTTCCATTACCAAATGGATGCACAAGCGTGGATAAAGAGCTATCGAACTGGTTTACTGACCCATGGGGGACCATATTCATAGAATACAAGCTCAAATCCTAACTGGCACATAGTTCTCTTGGCTAAACAATATGTAGGCATCCATTAAATTACAATACACTTTATTAACCATTCATTAAATTACAGTGCAGATAATTCCACCCATGGACAATGAAGTTCAAATACAAAACACACACAAAAGTCATAATTTACCCTAGAAAACCCACATTCTTTTAGCTTCGGCCTGGCTATTTATTATTCAACAATGGGAAAGTTACATACTCTTTGGTTTATCTCGATGCTCCTCCGTGACATCTGGGCAACCTCTTTACATCATTCACAACCAAATAACCACTCTCTCATTATGGGGATACATGATATAGAGACTAAGTTGACCGAGATGATAGTTGGAAGGTCAGACATTCCCAACGCTTCAACTTCTCTGTAGTTTGGGTCTCCTTATTCTCTTTATTTGTTGTCTTTTTTTCCCACACAAAAAAGGTCTCATGAAAGTCTCATTATTTATTTACGTACAACAATATACTTCCTGACTTTACATATGTTACACACAAAAATGGACATCAATTGTGATGACATGGGGCCCTTCATGCCAACAATTTGATCTCCTTCATCGTCCATAGCCTTAAAAAATGCTCGTGTTGATCATCTTAGAGCCTGTGTTGATAGCCAATTGTTCTTAACAAATTTGATTCATATCACACCTCCCCATTGGGAGGTTTTTGGTCCCTAAAATCTACCTAGGATAAATGAGGGAACTTGCTTGCAATCCGGTTCCTCTCATACCACTTCACTTTCCTTACAGTCTGTCCCTCGAGACCAATCTACCACATTTGTTGTTGTCCTTTGCAAGTTGTCTGCTCCTTCCACTGCATAATTTTGTTTTCCTTCAACTCCTCAACTCCACGAGGTGCAAGGTCTTCAACAGTTGGAAGAACTTGATGTTCTTCCTCCTCATCTACCATGGAGGGTTCGAACAACTTCAAATTTTCCATGTTCACCACTGTGATGATCTGCATGTAACGTGGAAGTTTTAGCCTAAAGGCGTTCTCATTCACTTGTTCAATGATCTCAAATGGTCCATATCTTAGGGGATTGAATTTCTTTGTTGCTCCTTGCAGTCGTTCCTTACATAGATAGAGCCACACCTTATCTCCAACATAGAATTTATGATCCTCCCTATGTTGATCATGCATGGCTTTGTACTACTGTTGACTCTTCTTGAGCCACTCCTAAACCCTTGGATGCATATGCCTGATCTTGTCCACAAATGTGCATGCCTTTTGTTCTTCTCCTTATAGACCTACTTCTTCCTTATTTTGTCCATAAACGATATCAAATGGTGAAGGAGGTAGATAACCAAAACAAGTCTTGAAAGGAGACTTATTGGTGGAAGAATGAAGTGCTCTATTGTAAGAATGTTGAAAGTAAATTATCTGCTCATCCCAAGTCTTTGGGTGGTTGTTGTTGTAACCTCTCAACAATTGCACCAATGTCTTATTTACTACCATGGTTTGTCCATCAGTCTGAGGATGGAAGGCAGTGCAGTACTTCGACTTGGTATCCATTCTTTCCCAAAGCGTTGTCCATAATCTATCCCTATTAGATGTTATGGAGGTTGGAAATCCAAAATCTACTCAGACATGGCGTAAAATAGTTCAGTTTCCTATCATCCATAGATTTTCTTCTTACAAGGAATGAGCACACACGTTTTGTTGAAGTGGTCTACCACAACGAACAAGCAGTCATGGCCTCTACGAGTCATAGGTAAACCTCCAAGAAAATCCATGGAGATGCTCTCCCAAGGTCTACTTGGCACTAGCAATGGCATGTACAAGCCAAGTTTTCGGTTGCTTGGCTTGCTAGTGCTGCCAAGAACGCAACCTCTAACAAACTTTGCCACCTACTCCTGTATCTTTGGCCAATACACATATCGTTGTAGATTCACCACTATCTTTATCACACAAAAAATTCTAGCAACCCTAGAAGTGTGTGCTTCTCTCATCAATTGAATTCTTTTGTCCCGGTGTATGCATAGTTTGTCTAGCTTGTACAACAACCCATCTTGGATGTGGTATTCGTTTCCTTCCATGACAATGAACACCACTCTCTCCTTTAACTTCTTATAGGCTCCTCTAAAATCATCATCTCCCTCATAATCTTTACTCAAAAGTTCATGAGTGAAAGACTCAATCTGCATTATCATTCCAATTGTTGCAATATTCTTCAGTGATGTTCGAGAAAGTATGTCTGCTAGTGTATTCCTGACTCCTTTCTTGTACTTAATCAATAAATTAAATTATTGTAAGAAGCCTAACATTCTTGATGCTCTACTTCACTCTATCTCTAGCAACAACTCTTGTCCACTTCTTTTGTAATCATTATGGGTACTTACCATATAGGTCTCACTAAATGCATTCGAACTTTTGCTCTGATACCATCTAATCTGTAAATGGGAGGCTTATAGCCTACCCGTCTCACCAACATGGAGCCCTCTTCGAAACAACTATACTAATAGTTCTCTTCATCTTATAGAAACTCGACTGGAAAGCCAAGTCGATTGGGAACCAAAATCAGTCGACCACCCCAAGTCAAATCATCCAAATTATTAGGAGTTGAACTCCTAGAAGTCAATTTAGAAGTAAGTTAAGTCGATCAGGTCGATCCGGATGGAAGGAAAGTCGACCACGTCGATTCAGATGGAAGGAAAGTTGACCAAGTCGAGTTAGATGCAAGTTTGGTTGACCAAGGGAACCAAATCGACCAAATGGAAGCTCGCTCGATCAGAGGGAAAATCTCGTTGACTATTTATTGTTGTTGACCAAATGGGGAAAGGGAAAAATCACTCTTAGTGAAGTTGAAACGCTTAGGGGCGAGTCAGGTTGAACAACAATGAAGAGCAGAAACTCAGAGGTCGAATTTGACAACCAATAGTTGGGAAAAATGTTCAGTGGGTGAATTTGACAATCAATTATGTGGGAAAATGTTTGGAAGACTATTTTTGTAACCCACATCACATAGAAATGCTCATGGGTGAATTAGGTAACCCACGACAACAAAAAAATGTCTGGAAGATGAGTTTGATATTCCACAACAAAGAAAAACGGTTGGGACTTAGGAAACATCCAGACAACACTTGATTGCGAGGAATGGTATATTTATGACTGATAGGCGAAAGAAAATGCCCTAACAAAGTTGAAAATGGGCAGCACGACTTACAAACTAAGTACAAACATCGACTAGCAGGGAAATCAACTTTGGGAATGAGAGAAAACCCCCAATGACTCTTAAAACAAAATTAGCAACTTCTAAAAAAAAACAACATCTTAAAAAGGAGGGTCATCAATTTCCACTACTAAATGGATGTATGGGCATGGATAAAGAGTTGTTGGATTGGTTTACTAACCCATGGGGGATTATATTCATAAAATATGAGCTCAAACCCTAACTGGAACAATGTTCTCTTGGCTAAACAACATGCATGCAACCATTAAATTACAATACACTCCATTCACCATTCATTAATTTATAGTGCACATAATTCCACCCATGGACAATGAAATTCAAATATGACAACACACACAAAACTCATAATTTACCCTAGAAACCCAAACATGAAAACCAACATTCTTTTGGCTTCAGCTAGGCTCTTTATTATTCATAAATGGGCAAGTTCCATGCTCTTTAGTTCATCTCTATGCTCCTCAACGACATCTGGGCAACCTCTTTACATCATTGACAGCCATAAAACCCTTCTCTCATTGTGGGGATACATGATATAGAGATTGAGTCAACCGTGAGGATAGTTGGAAGGTCAGACATCCTCATTACTTCAACTTCTCTCCAATCTATGTCTCGTTCTTCTCTTTATTTATTTGGCTTTTTCTCCCACATGGAAAAGGTCTCATGAAAGTCCCATTATTTCTTTATGTAAAACAATATATCGCTTGACTTTACATGTGTTACACACAAAAATAGATATCAATCGTGATGACATGGGGCCCTTCACACCAACATGTTTATCTCCTTCATCGTCCATTGCATTAAACAATGCTCGTGTTGATCATCTTAGAGCCTGTGCCGATAGCCAATTGTTCTTTCCCGATTCGATTCAGATCACATCTAATGAGGGAACTTGACACAATGGGAATATTTGCTTCCTAGGGGGATAAATGATTCAAGTGGACATCGGTGGCCACCCACCTCTTCCATTAACTCAACATAGTTCTCCATATTAATAATTTTTTTTGTCTACAATTTTTCAGGTCCTAAACTTTTGGGGCCGTTTTGAGACCTTAAACAATGTTTTTTGTCCATTATGGGGCTTAGAGTTGTCGTGGCATCTACCAAAAAGTATACTTATCGATTAGATATTTCCAATGAGATATTGTGCGCTCCAAACAGAGAATGTATGCAAAATTTGCGCCCTCGGGAAGTTGATGTATTGACTAACCACCTCAGGCCCACAATCATTTTGGTGCTTTGTTTCCTAGGGTTAGGGTTTTGGATATTTAGGGTTTGGTGTAATGTCTTCTTGCGAATGAGCATAACCGACACCTTTCTATCTAGATATAAGCTACCACAATTCTAGCTAGTTTATATTACTTTTGCATTTCACAGTCCTTTCCTATTTCATTTATTAATAGAATATGGTTCTCACTGTATTATTGTGCTCCTTGTGATATCTGTGTGTGTGTGTGTGTTTCCCTTCATATAATCGCCTTTCATTTTATTCTCTATATAATCCATATCACCTTTACATGGACATGCATTGACAATCTTCCAAGAACAAAAGAAAGACACACAATACATTCTCATTGAATAGATGAGCTTCATAGGGCTTAAACTCTTGTTGCATATTGAGATCCAATTACATGAGGCATTTCTAGAACATATATACTCACCATCTAAACATTACTCAATAACTCTTACGGGGGACTTGGGCCAACTACCCCCATTGATGGACAAACCCTTGCATGCAAGTGTGGCTCCATGAAGTTCGTTATGGACAAACTTTACCACTATAATCAATCTAGAAATAGTCTTTAACCCATAGGGAGAAGACACAATATATGTCTACTTCCACCAAATGCTAACAAACATCTGAAACACATCACCAACAAACAAAGGATTGGGAGCTCCTTCATTCTAGGACTAACAAACTCCTATCCATGGAAGAATGTGGAAGCTTTGGTGCATCTATCCAAATGTTGCAACATATTTCCTTGCTTTAAACCACAACAAGAACATTCTCATCTTTGCATATGCCATTGTGCAAATCTTCACTAAATCCAAAACTCTTGTGGCTTTGTAGCAACATAATGACCATCGATTGGAAAACCAAATATTACTATGTGTTGATCAAAGAGTTATGTCATCTTGCAATTTGTGGGTCAAAACGGCTTTGGCCAATGGAGCGCTCGGTGTTGTCATGCACATTTCATACACACATGGATCTAGACATCCAAAGTGGTCGGCATACATCGTTGTGGCATTTTCCCTCTTTGGGACCAAACCCATACAATTTACATACCAATGAGGGGTGGCAAGAAACAAATCCCCCTCAAAATGGCCTCGTCATTGACTATACATAAATCCCAAGGTTTGACATTAACAAAGTCAACCATTGACATTAGAAACATAGAGCATTGAGGCTCGACCTTCACAACAATTTCCCACACCACATCTTTAGTGGGAATTTAGATCTTTGTCATTCGACCATTATGAAAAAATGAACGATATTACATATGTCTGTCTTCGTAAACAAGAGAATGCATGCCTACATTCTTTGTCACCTTCACTAAAAAATTCCTCTCCCAACTTGTAATTTTCATATTCGACCAAACTCAGTGTAACATACCCAAATCCCATGTTGGGCACATCACTAAACCAAAATCGACTTAATACAACTTTGATACTAATTTAATGTGAATGCACACAACATTATGAAAACAAGCTCATGCATCTAACATTAATTTTAAAATTATGAATGCAAACTACGTAAGCACACACAACATCATTCAAACACATGAAATACTAATTCAAATGCAATAGCTAAACATAGTAAATATACATAGTGACCATAATGTTTATATTATGAGATAATGTCATCATCTCGCTGCATATAGAGGATGTTACTCCCAACCATAGACTCTGCTACTCCAGTTCTTTCAACAGTAGGCCACCCCTGAGTTGTGGCTATGAGTCCACAAGGAGGAAACAAGTCCCATGGCTAGTTACAGTGCACTCAACCACCCATTACCTAATAATCTCATGGTGATGCAACTCCAACAATAATTTCAACCACCCAACTCTCTTCCCCATTAATCTATACAATCTAAGGGATGAGATTTCCTTATATGCATTGCAGTCCCAAAGACAATGTCCATCCCCTGTAGGGCTCCAACATCGATCAGATAGAAATATCTCAATTGGGGACTCTGAGAAATCCAGGTGTAATAGGAGCACTCACAACAGACTTTACACGGGCTCTTGCAACAATTCCAACAACAATTTAAACCACACACCTCTCTTCCCCATAAGTCCACACAAGAGAATGAACATGGTTTCCTTCTCTGCATCACAGTCCCTTGGGCAATCCTCATCCCTTCCAAGTCTCCAACATAGACCAACGAGGAATCTCTTTGTTGGGGGATCCCTCTCATGGTTATTTTCACATATAATATGGTTGCTCCTCTTTGCAACACCAAAACTCTCTTTTTCCTCCCCTCTTGTAGCTATACAAATCAACTCCCTTCTCTACTCGCTTTTCCTTCTCTCTTCTCCCATGCTTGCTTGACTCTCACTCTTCCCAAAGATGATTTTACCCAGCCCACGATGTCTTAACTAGGTGAGATGACTTTCCCCACCAACCTCTTATATGCATTTAATGATTGAATGCTTACTAAAACAAAGGAGATGAATAGTTAAAGACAAACTGATTATGAAGGTAGCATGGTACTTTGGGTACATGGAATCCCCTCAAAACCCCCCATTAAGCCCCCTCTCTTGTGGAATCATATCCCCCCTAACGTTATCGTCCCTCTTGTGTCACAACCAATGATGTATTTTAATTAATAAATGTATGTACAGATTACAATGCTAGGCTCTCTGACCCAAAATCATTACATGCATGTCGACCCAAAAGCAACCTAAATCACATACATACAATGACATTAAAATTTCCCAGTGATTAAAATTGGGATGTTACACCTCCCATATTTTTGCACTATCCCCAATGCACATCACCATACAAGTGTACATACATAATGATTTCATAGTTTAATAACACTTTCATCAATTCAAACCAACAATGTCTCATCCCCCTAAGCCTGTACAACCCAAGGAAGTGTACCCCCTTCTCTACTTTGTAGTCCCTTAAGCTATCCCACTTCCCTTCTAGGGCTCTAGCACAAAATGGCCATGAAATCTCAGAGTTGTGGGTCCAAAAACTCCAACCACAATAATTTCATAGTTTATTGACTCCTACAACAATTCTAGCCAACAATCTCTCATTCCCTTAAGCCTACACAACCCAAGGAATGAGATCCCCTTCTCTACCATGTAGTCCCTTTGGCTATCCCTCTTCCCTTCAGGGCTCTAGCACAAGTTGGCTAGGAAGTCTTAGAGTTGTGGTTCCAAGAACTCTCGCTACAATAACAAAGTCTCCAGTTTTCAAAATAGTCATGGGCACACCTTCCATATCACAATATTTCATCTCCCACTTTACTTCTTCCAAGATGTAACAAATCCACTTGACTTTACTTGGCTTATGCCTTTGTTCTTGAGTTGTTCCTATAACAACCAATAAGAAAACACACATGTTAAGGCCATTATCATGCAACAATTACCTCATTCACATGAGTTCTCAATTCTAAAATGTAATTATGTATTCGAAAATAAGCTTGCAATCATAATCCAATACTTACATGTATGGTGTTTCTCTTGTTCACAAGGCTACCACATGCAAGAATTCAACTCATCGTCCTTTTTGACACATCCTCATGATTCCAGCCACCATGCCATGTGAAATTTTAAGTTTCCTCTTCCCTACCGCACTCGCCCTCGAGGCTTAGGATCTCTTTCTCTGCTATACAGTCTCTTGGGCGATCCATATCACCAAGGCTTTCACATGCAAGGCGAGCACCAACTTACAACCAAACATCCACTAGTAGTCTATAATTTGTGGAATTCATAGGGTTCTAGTGTCATAACAATGGTGTTCTTCCTGAGATTTCCCAACTTCAACAACCATCAAATATCCTATATCATATACATATAGTTATCTTGAGACATCATCAGAATAATTCCACTTGTTAAATTCAAATCTATTTCATAAAGAGAATCATATTTCCCAAGTATGAGATTCCCTCTCACAATGTTTGGCTCTTGAACTAGTAGGTAGCACCTAATCTTCACTGTGGACTTACACTCATTGTCATACCCAATACCATTATACATGCAATCTATTTGAACTTTCAATCAACCAAACAGATTGTGAGTACTCATGCATATCATCCTTTTATTACAACATTTACAATAGTTCATGAAGTGATCTTAGAATTGTGACATACTAATAATTCAATCACTTTCAACTATCGATCACATCAAATGGAAAGAAACTATCAGTTATTGTATGTGCATTTCTATCACATTCAACATTACCTAATGCAATCAAACATTTATTCATACCAATAGCCAATGTGCTAATGCTCATGGTCACATCTATGTAATGCATCTCTGCATTGATTCCAAAATACCACATACCTATATCATGTATTCCTCCATGGTGAGTTGGAAGGTCTAGCCAATGCCTCAACAAATCATCCAAAGTCTTCCCTATTACTTTGCTTGACCATTTGGATACATTCCTCTTCAACCCATACACAACACCAAGAATATGATCCTTTAATGATATTCAGTTTCGACAAAGAGGTTGCAGTCAAACCATCAATTATGCATAGGAAGACTATTGGGCACTTGTGTAGTGCTACATCCCTTCCATATCCAACCACATCACGACCTCACACATGGCTAGCTTTGTTAGCATCCATTTTTATAACATGATTGCATCTCCTCATTACTTTGGTTATGAACTCGTAACCGATATAACATAACATACCCTTAATATATCATATGATTACATTCAAGAATTAAATAACCTTTATATGTTCAAGGACCTTTGCCTTTACCACATATAGTGGAGTGTCATGCTCATAATACACATCAACCCAAATATTGAATTTTGACTGAGATAACTCTTACCTCAATTCCCTTCAATATTTATGCATCATAAGCCCCCAAATTCATACCTGCATGGCTGCCATCAATTTGCTTGATGTTACTTGATCCACTGGTATTGCACAGAGGCTCACATGCCTCCTTTTCCAACCCCTTTCTTAGCATTTTACCATCCTCGTTTTATCTTCATATGGATGGTTGTCATATGCAGTGACGCCATCAACACCTTCAACCATGCTATAAATCTTTTCTTGGATACACAATCTATCATTAACAACTTTCAATCATAATAACAACTTGATTTCATATATAACAACACACTACTCTTAGTCTGTAAACATGTTATGGAAATGCTTGAGTATATATATATATACTCAAGCATTTCCATATGCACCAAAAATTCACCCTCAACATGCTTACTAGTGCATATGCATTTTATCTTTCCTCTATGTATTTTGGATCACTTCTTAGTATGCTCTCCATTGCATATTTACTCCAGTTCCCTGTGTTGTACGTGGTTGTCCTTAAATCCTTCTAGATTCTTGCATTATTGTGTACTCTCACTCTACTTAGTTGTGCACCTTCCAGTCATGTCCAACTTGGGAATTTTGCAATTCTAGCCACTATGTCATATTAACAACTATCCTTACTTAGGTAATCATTACCCTAAATTTATCTTGCCCGATTCTTTTAGCACAACAAAATGGTGTACTTTATATCATTTCATCTCCTTAGTGCTGCAATATTTTCCAACTAGCTTAACCATTCTTATTATGGCATCCATTGCCATTATCCCTAGTTGTCCATTGACTTTGCTCAATTTTTGAATACTCCTTTTCACTTCACCGAGTAATTCCCTGTGAAGCCCTGTTCTATTCACTCAAGACCAATCTGCTCCCAATGGAATGTTGTATTTCTCCATTAGCACTTTTAAAGTGAATGGACCTTCATTACTCCATCCCTTGAATGCCTTACACTTGTACCATTCTTCCACTATATACTCTAATAATAGAAGTGGTTTTCTTGCTATGAATACTTTTAGACAAAAGTTGTTGGTTCATGGCCTGCAACTCTTTTCCAGGCATTCCTATGCTTTCCCATAGAGATGACTCACCCACCTTATGCGATCCTTGTTCTCTTTTGCAACATGCTTGCAACCATCATTACATTTCTACCTTCCTACACATATCAATGACATTATTCACTTACTATCTTTCTCCATTCTTGTTCTTGTCCCGATTGCGTGGATATACACAATAACTAGCTACAATGGTCATGACCTTTACACTTATTTTCTTCATGTAGGCATCTTTCACAATTTTGGTCCTTAGATTGAGCTTGCTCTATTATTCTTGTACCCTCGACTTTGCAAAATGTGCATGCAACAATTACTATTAGAAATTATGTATATTGTAAAATTTTCATTTACAATTAGGCTCCATCTCAATTTATGAAGAACATTGATGCACCGATCCAAAATTTGAGCCTTAAAACATAATCCCCTCTAACTCAAATTTGTAATGGATATACTTATGCCTCGTTATGAGTTTTGAGCTGAAAGTTATGGCTCTTTGAAATCAACAATTTTGCCCCCTTTCTACACTTGTCTCACTGGTACAATTAATCTTGAATGCTAATTTCTGCCACCTATAAAATAAAATATGTTGAGAACTAGGAAAACTTTTATATTGAGTGTAGATAATAATAATGATTATGAGTACACGACAACTTTCAGATAGAGGATTTGACACTCGAATCAAATTTTATACCAATTTGGAATTGTCAACTTTGCCCTTTTGACATTTTTTCCAGATGTAGAATTTTCAGTGAAAATTGATATCTCTCAAACAAAGCAAAACTAGGAAAACTTTAGTAAGACAAATTTGTCTATATTGTTGAGGAGGTAAAATGTTGAATAAATATTTTTTTTTTCAGATTTATGATACAAGGTCCCTTTTCCTCCTCCGAAAATCTAAAAAATCCTTAAAAAGTGTCCCAAAATAATGGATTATGGCCTATTTTTGTGTCCCTCTTCCAAACTTATTGGAATTTTTCCAATCACTCCATTGGATTTCATCATATCTGCTTCCATTGCTCACTATAATAATTTCAACTACAACATAGCCTCTACCATTGAATACCACCATGTTCTTCAAAAATCAATAATTTGCAATTTGAGCAATCTGGAGCTGAATCGACTACTAGGCCTCACTGGAACTTTTATGTCCCTCGAGATTGTGGAATTAAATCCAAATTTCATTATCTTTTTTTTTTTTGGTATCTACAAGAATCAGTAACTACGACAGTATCTGGCTCGCGTGACACGGGGTCGAATCCTGTCGGCTGCCTCTTATAACCCCTAGGGAGAACCACACCGCCGCAAGTTTGGCCTCCAGATAAGACGAGGTTTGAACTCGTGACCTGCTTAGCAGCACGAACGCCTTAATGGCACATCCGATGGCCACTAGACCGTACCCCTGCGGGCAAATCCAAGATTTCATTATCATCTACACAAGTCACTTCCTATTATGGCCAAAACAATATTTTGGCTCCATTTTTTTTTAAAATTACGATCATCTTGCCAATGTGGTAATCTGGTTGACATGGCTGCTGATATGGCATTGATGTCCACCTATCATCCCTTAATGCGACCATGTCACCATCCTCATCGACGAGTTAAAGAATTCTTCCATCGACGAACTAAAGAATTCTTTCATTGACAAACCAATTATTTCTTCTATTGTAAACCAAAAATTTCTTCCATTGGCGAACTATGAAATTCCTCCTCCATCAATGAGCTTTAAATTTCATTCATTAGTAGACTACAAATTTTGTCCATTGAGGAACTTCAAAATTTCTCCTCCATCAACAAACTTCAAATTTTGTGCATCGACAAACTAAATTTTTTGTCCATTGGCGAACTTCAAAATTTCTCCTCCATCAATGAACTTAAAATTTTGTCCATTGGTGGACTAAAAATTTTGTCCATCGACGAACTTTAAATTTCTTCCATCAACAATCTACAAAATTCTCCTTCTATCGACGATCTCCAAAATTCTCCTTCCTCTTCCATTGGCAATCTACAAAATTCTCCTTCTATCAGTGATCTCCAAAATTCTCCTTCCATTAGTGAACTACAAATTGCACTTCATTGAACTACAAAATGCTCTTCATTGTTAAACTACAAAATGCACTTTGGCGAACTACAAAAATTCTTCTTCGACAAACTCAAATTTTTGTCTTTCGACGACCCCAAGTTTTTGTCTGTTGGAAAACTCAAATTTTCATTTTTTGGAGACCTCAAGTTTTTGTCTTTCGGTGAACTCAATTTTTTCTCACATCGTCGAACTTTGTTGAACTTCAGACTTCTTCTTTGACAAACTACAATTTTCTTACATTGTCGAATTTTGCCAAACTTTGGATTTTTTCTTCGGTGAATTACAATTTTCTTACATTGCAAAATTTCACTGAACTTCAGATTTATTCTTTGATGAACTACAATTTTCTTCCATTGTTGAATTTCACCAAACTTTAGATTTATTCTTTGAAGAACTTAGAAATTTACCATTGGCGATAAAGAACCAATTTAACTTGGAATTTTTTAATTCATTTTGAGATGGATACGTGTTGTTGGTCTCATGGTCAGGTGTTATCTGAACCATTGGTTCACCACACTTCATGCCATAACCCCTTCCCTTTTCCCTCGTGGCCCTGCCACCATGGACCCTGTCAGTGCACGCCATCATCCATAATAATTTTCTAGAGATCAATTTTTTTTCAAAATTAATAATTTTTTAAAATTATCTCTCTTTTTTCGACCACTAGGGAAGCTCTGAACTTAGCTTCCCATGGCTAAATTCGACACTACAATTGTGAATTCGACATCCCTTTGGTGAATTACATGCATATTTAACCCACGATTTGGGAATTTCACTCTAAATTCACAATTTTCCCAAATTCAGCATAGAGTGAAACTCTACTACAATGAATATGTCAATTCACATTGGTCTTTGGCCCAAACAGGTTTGGTGTTGAAACATTCGCTCTGATACCAAATCATAACATACCCAAATCCTATGCTGGGCACATCACTAAACCAAAATTGACTTAATACAACTTTGATACCAATTTAATACGAATGCATGTACCATGATGAAAACATGCTCATGCATCTAACAATAATTTTAAAATCGTGAATGCAAACTATCTAAGCACACACAACAACATTCAAACACATGAAATACATAGTAAAACGTAGTAGCTAAACATAGTAAATATAAATAGTGACTAGAATACTTATCTTATGAGATAATATCACCAAATGGTTGCGTACGAAGGACATTCCTCCCAACCATAAGCTCTGCTGCTCCAGTTCTTTCAATAGTAGGCCACCCCCATGTTAGGGCTTTGAGTCCACAAGGAGGAAACAAATACTATGGCTGGCTATGGTCCACTCAACCACCCAATATCCAACAATCTCACAATGATGCAACTCCAACAACAATTCTAACCGCCCAACTCTCTATCCCATTAGTCTGTACAACCCAAGTGATGATATTTCCTTCTCTACACTGCAATCCCTTAGACAATCTCCATCCCCTATAGGGCTCCAACACAGACCGACTTAGAATCTCTTAGCTAGGGGTTCCAAGAAATCCAATTGTAACATGAGTGCTCACAACAACCTTTACATTGCCAACATCAATTTAAACCACCCAACTCTCTTCCCCATCGGTCTACACAACCCAAGGGATAAAATTTCCTTCTCTCCACAGTCCCTTAGACAATCCTCACCCCCTCCAGGGCTCTAACATAGATCGACCATGAATCTCTTTGCCGGGGGATCCCTCTCATGGTTATTTTCACATACAGTATGGCTATTCCTTTTTGCAATGCCAAAACTCTCTTTTCCCTCCCCTCTTGCAACTGTAAAAATTAGTTCCCTTCTCTACTTGAATTTCCTTCTCTTTTCTTCCATGCTTGCTTGACTCTTACTCTTCCCAAAGATGATTGTACTCAACCCATCCTGTCTTAACTAGGTGAGATGACTTTCCCCACCAACCTCTTGCATGCATTCAATGAATGAGTGTTTAATAAGTCAAAGGAGATAAATCACTAAAGACAAAATGATTATGAATATAGCATAGGACTCTAGGCACATCGAATCCCCTCAACCCCCCCCAATTATCCTCTCTCTCTTGTGGAATCATAGTCGCCTAATGTTATTGTCCCTCTCATTTCACAACCAACAATGCTTTTTTATTAATTAGTGTATGTACAAATTACAATGTGCTAGGCTCTCTAGCCCAAAATCGCTATAGACAATTCGACCCAAAAGCATACTGGTTCACTAGCCTAAATCACATATGCACAATTACATTAAAATTTCCCAAATATTAAAACTATGATGTTAGACTTAAATATAATTATTAACTACCCACTTACAACACTATGATTCACTATCTTAACTATACAATTTATGTTTAGGCTTTAATATCTAATAAATTATGTTTTATAAATCTAAGTTATTCTCTTTTCATCCAAAGAAATATCACTTAAGCTTGCTTCAACATTTACTTTCCCCACTTCAAGATATGCGAGTTATAAACTATGCTCATGTTTTACAATTCTAAAACTCTTAATATAAATCCTACAAACAAGGTCCTTTCACAAAATACGGTAGAGTTAACTAAAAATTTAACATAGACATTGAACTAAATATTTACTTTAATTCTCCTACGAGTGCGCTAGTTTTACTTAGCGCTCCATGTACTTCGGAGGGATACATGGAAGGTTTTCCATCATGACGCAATTCATTTGCCGAAAGTAAAAATCCCTCTACAATTTTTTTGGCAAATAAACCCCGTATGAACAGCCTACCTCGATATTGGAAAGACTTAAGGCTGAAGGAAAGAGGCCTCCATCCAAGTGACCACAGCTCGCTTAAATACCCAAAGCAATCGAAGCACAGTTTTCATACGAGAGCTGCTGCCATCTGAAACTCGGTGGAAATCGAGATGGCACGCATGGAAGAGGCGAAGGCGAGGGATGACGACGCTTCCGGAGAACGCAGGTCTAAGAAAAGGAAATCTCCCAGCGATTCCGATTCGAGTTCTTCAGGTGCCATTAAAAATTCTTTCTCAATACATATATCTCCTCTGCCATTTAAAAAAAATCTCCTTTCTGTTATTCACTGCTCCATGAAATTGTGAATGCCCAAGACGATAACAGAAACAAAAGAAGAGAAAGAAGAAGGGAGCGCAAGGAAAAAAATCACAGAAAAAGAAGAAGCAGCAGCAGCAAAAAGGAGAAGAAAAAAAGAAGACGGGATGACGACAGCAGCTCCTTTGAAGAAGTTAAAGTAAAGGACAAGCGGTCCAAGCACAAACATAAAAGTAAGTATACTAAACGCTCACAATTTTGGTTTCCTTGATCTTCTGTTTTGTATTGTTACGCCGGAAAAAGTAGGGTTTTGCATTGTTTTATTTTGTAATTTTCCACATTTATCGTCAACGTATATTCTAAAGGATACAGTACCAAGTGCCTTTGCACTTATCTTAACTAATTGGCCTGTGCAAAATGGTTGTTACAGTAGTATATCATGACCCCAGGCTCTATATATAGATATATATAGCTATGGTGGTTAATTAACCTATTAAGAAGCCCACTGGTTACAATTATACAGAATGAGAATTAGAGGATATCTGATAGAATAGAATGATGGCAGATGAAGATTAGTCAATATTAAACTGTTTGTAGTTGGAGAAAATATTAAAGACATATTAAGAGTGAGTACGAGTTGTGCAAATGTTACTCATCACTACTTAGTAAAAAGGTGTTGCTAGGCTCCGTGCGGGATTGAACTTCTCACTACCCCGTTTGGAATCAATAGTCTTAGAATACCAGAAAACTGAATGGACCCAACTATTGATTAGTGACAAATTCCATTTAGATGCCACCAATGCCATGCCAATGGACATTTAGTCCGTGACTGTCCAATGAATCAACCAGTTCCGAAGGAAATCAATCAAACAGACTCTGCCGGTTTTACTGAAGCAAATCAGAAATCTAAACAAGCTACGCTAAGATAAGATGAGATAATTTTATTAATGTCCAACAAATGACCACAAAAGTAGGTCAATGGGACTAAAGATACATCTAGTGTGAATACAATGTAGGAGTGCAGAAGCAACTCCTAAGTAATGTTGAAAGCAAGGGAAAAAAAGTGAAAGAAAAAGTGCAGCATAGATAAGTGTGCTGCTAAGCTAATCACCAGGTCTAACCAAAAGATATATAACAATATCATAGGTGCAGTGATGTAGTGTGAGGGTCTGAGACTGGGACATTGGACACCTCGGTATTGATTGGGAGAGAGAGAATTGGGGATGATGTCAAGGTCTCTTGGTCTTGATAATTGAGGGCAAGGGGGGTGACTGTGGTACTAGCTCGCTGTCAGAGTTGTGGGGCACAATATTGGGATCCGACTATACGATCTTTGGGGGGAGCATAAGAACGAGGGAGCCTTGCTCTCCCAGGGAAGAAATGGGATAAAAAATAGTTGACTAGGATAATATGGCGGGTGAAAATCGATATGAAGCCCTTAAATATTTCAGCTCAAGAATTCCCCAAGTATACAATATACTCTTAGCATCTCAAATGCTAGAAGATAAAATCAGATAAAAAAACTCTACACCTCCCATGGGTTAGATATCTTCATATATAACGACAAAGACAAAGGGGAAGAAAATTATTTTGAAGGAAGATTCGAAGAAGAATTGAATAGATTATGAACAATTTGAACAAGACAATAACAAAAGAAAAGTACGATACATCATTGCAGAACACTATAGCCCAGAGGAAACCAATATGCCATCACTATGTTGTGTGCAAGCACCCCCCTCCCACTTGATTTGCTCCCGAATTGTGGTTCAAGTAGGAGTGCCTTAGAAGCACCCTTGCAGGTTGCTCCCGCCCAAGAGTGTTTTTTGGGAGCGTGCTCTTGGCGATTCCAGTGTGCTTGTGAATCTCCTAGGGTCATCTCGAAGGAAAAGAAGCACTTTTGCACGGTGGATGTTTTTTTGTTTTTTGTTTTTAGCTTGTGGAGCGAATGTCAAAGGAAAATAACTCATGGCTAGGATTTTTTGATGGATTAAAACACTCTTTTACTCCCATTTGCTCTCTTTCTATCATTCTTTTCACTATGTTTGCTAGGATTTTGAGTGGGATTCTTGCTAGATGTTGAGGAGCAGATTTGTGAGAGCTTGTAAGGGAGATTGAAAGCTGCCATAGTTACATTCAACTACTATTGGAGAGCTGAAGAGGTAGGCTCTAAGCCCATTCTAGCTTATTTTTTTCCTTGTTGTAAACTTGCATGTTTTCTATGTTGAATCATGAATGTTCTCTTCTCCTACTCTTTCCCATTCCTTCTTCTCCCTTATTCTATTGCAAGTAGTGGGTTATTTTTAAGAAGCATGATTGATACATGGTTTATCATTATGCTTTTGTTTTTTTATTAAGATGGTGTTTATGGGAAACCAAAATACCAATGATGAGGAGGAAGTAGAGTATGGCGGTGGTCCATATCATGGAGAAGAGGAAGAATAGAAGGGGATGATGAAACTAATAGCGATGATGGAAATAAACCCAAAGAGAATTCAACACCCTTGTGAAGTACGTGACAAGGCATGAGGGAGGGAAAGGGGGTGGAACCACTAAATTTACATGACCCCATTATAGCACAACTTACACAGGTTCATATACCTATGTGAGGAAGCTTTTTTGTGGGATTATGCTAGGTGATGAAAAGAAGAGTAAGGCAATAGATAAAGATAAAGAAAAATGTATTAATGTCCAACAAATAATTGTTGATGTTTTGGTAGCTGCGAGAGGAACTTTCCTCTAGACAACCTTTCTTAGAAGAGAAGAAGATTCCGAAAGTCCAGGAAAACCATTGAACAACGAAAGAATACTCCAGAAGAGAAGTCGACCCACAAGGAAAAGAATAAAGTGAAAATAAGATCCACAGAGAAGAAGTCGGCCCAGCTAGGTGACTTGAAGACTCTAAATAAGGGAGACGTCTAGCTCATTTGGACACACACACTCACTTTCTCATGAAGAAGAAGGCGCAAGTCTAAGGAGGAGAAGAAGAAGACAGAGTGCAACTGAGGTTCTTGGTTATTCTTGGTGAAGGCTTTCTCTTGTGCGCTATCTCTCTAAGGAGGTGCGCGCTCTACTTGTATGCTGCTGCTGTTGTAGCTGGGAGCACTAGCTTGGTGATAGGGTTTCTTTCTTGTTTGTTGCTCTTGAGAGTTGGTGTATGGTTGGACTATTGTGGACGAAATCTATCTAAAGAAAGGTTGCTGGGTTTTTTCCCCCATTTGGGGTTTTCCCAGGATAAATCTCTTGTGTACTCTTGTCTATTGTTTATGCTGCTATTATTGTTCAGTCTATGATATATCTGTTAATGGTAAAGGAATAAAAGAACACTAGTAACACTACTACTCTATAAGTAAAGAAAATCTAACATGGTATCATAGATGGTTACCTTCAAGACAGTTTAATAGTTGGGAGGAAGATCTTGAAAATTGCAGCTGCAACATTTTCTTTGTCAAGCTCGTTAAGCACTAGTTCCTGGACGTTGGGACTAAAACCACCACAGAGCAGTTCGCCCTACCCTAGTGCACCCCTGCAACACTTCGTTTGTAGCTCCGGTGAAAGTTAGAAATTTGAAATTTCTCAGATCTAGGGTTTCTACTAGCGAAAATGTCAACCAGTATGAAAGTTGAAGATAGATTGAATGGAGCAGATAACTTCAGATCCTGGAAGCATAGAGTTCTTCTCGTTCTAGAAGAAAATGAGCTATTGGATCATGTCAAGCAGGTACTTCCAAAACCTGAAGATGAAGAAGCCAAAGCAAAGTTCAGGAAGAATGAAGTCAAGGCCAAGAGGATCTTGACAGACTCAATAAAAGACCATGTGATACCTAA
>ML798443.1:0-20601 GCA_009831015.1 Picea engelmannii | reverse complement strand
CCTTCAGCTGCTAATCTCCCTTGCCTTGGGTTACAGGAACAAGCCGAACCGGAAGTCTCCGAGCTCTGTGGCAGCTACAGGGTTCCTTCCAAGAGTCCTCTCCTTCCTTCGCGCACTCTCTCACCTGGAGAGAATCGCTCACAGGCCAACAACCTGTTCTTCCAACCTCAATCACCTCTCTCACCTGGAGAGAGCGTTGCACCACTGGCCAATAAGACCCCACGCAGTCCAGCACGTGTGGTCACAACTCACGGGAAAACAGACACGGGCCTCCCAACTGGTTCAACAATGGCTGGTCACTTCTATTTCCCCAATCCGCCAGCATAGAATAGACTCACGCTCTGGTTGTCGGGGATGCGTGACAAACAATCCACACAAGGTCAACATAGGTTCAAACTGTTCAGACAGGGGTGGTACCCACTATCTCAGAAGTCAACCCAGGCTCTTCGGCTTTCAGGGATGCACCCTGGGTATTCTTTTGCAGAGGTCCGATCGTTTACCTTCAGACCGTCAAGTAGAATGGAGGAGAGCCCCTCTCACGGCTCCTCCTGGCCGTTTTATTTGCATGCACCAGGGCTGACACTTGTCGCCCTTGGAACTGCATGCGTTCCATCAGCATGCATCCCCTTTGCATGCTTACCCTTTCCAAAACTTAGGATGAAATGAAACATAAAATGCACATGTTCTTTTGGAATAATATTAAAATATTATTCCCAGGCTTAAGCCCCCTAGGCTTAGCCCCCAGGCTCAACACTTAGCCCCTTTCCCACCTTCCAACCCCTAATTCCTTGCCCACTCTGTGGATGCTCAGTCCCCCTTCACTCATTCATCGTGGTCGGTCTGCACCTGGCGGTGTTTATATTTTATTAAATGTTCTGCATACATACAAGTACAATAGCGGCTCCTAGCCTTCAACACTTAGGCTCCCTGACCTAACAAACACATAAGTCTCCAGCTTATAAGAACTTGGCTCACCAGCCTATAAAACATAATGACAATTCCTTTCAGAACTTGGTTTACAACGGGGCTCGGCCTTGGGGACACTACAAAATATTCCGACCAGAGATGCTTGGCCTTATATACATGCAGGAGACCCTCAAGCTCCAACCCCATTTTCTTCAACCTCCTACTAGATCAGACTCTACCCCACAGCAGATCACTTCCTTCTTCACGGTGTTACCCTCAGCAAGGGGCACTAAGAGAAAAATTGATATCGGCATAGTTCCAGCCTCTAAATCGGTGCGAACCTATGGGGCCTTTCCCTGTCCCACAAGATTTCAACGACATGACCATATTAGATTCCGCCCCCGAAAATTGGCTAGATCCCCCAGGCCTCAACGACGAACTACCTCTAGACAACAGCGTAGTGGACAATCCAAACATCCCACCAGTTCTCCCTCTGGACATCATACTATACTGAGCTTTCTTCATTCAGCCTCGGATGTTAGGAGAGATGAGTTTATTCCATGACAGACCTACCTCATTATGTTTGGTTCTTCTTATCCTAGATCTTCTCCTCCTATACATCTCCACCCCAGAGAAACTTTTTGGGCTTGGACTTGAGCGTTGACCATGCCTCAACTTGGCTCTCACTCCTTACTCTACCTTACTCTACTTTACTTTCTACGTCTTGCCTTTTATAGGAGACATTTGGTACTCTTGCATTGTAACATCATTGTACTCAACAGCCCCTTTAACTTAATTTGTGGTCATCAGTCAGACATTAATAAAATCATCTTATCTTATCTTGGTGGGCAAGTACATATGCTTGACTTTATGGCTTTTTTAGGGTGGGATTTTCCCAATTCCCCTATTGTTTAAGTAATGTAATTTTTCTATTTCCTAATGCATTGAATTAACCTTTGAAGTAATATATGTAGCATTTCATAAAAAAAACTTGTTGAATGGACTTACAAAGGAGGTATGAAACTGACAAATGTATGGCTAGAACAAGAGCACCTCAATGAAAAGACAACTTATGTATTCATTTTTCCCAACTAAAAAGAAATCCCAAAATGGCACGACTTTCACGAGATAGAGTGGGTTTGGAATGCAATGCATATGCATGGAAAACAAGTTGTTCGAGTATGGATACAAAAAAAGACAAAGACTTCTAGACAAGCTATTCTTTGGTCCTCAAGCTTTGGGGACAAAGCTTCCCAAAGGATAGGGAATGTTGTGTGGATGAACATAACATTTTTGTTGTGAAAATAAAATCATATGTAACTAAGTTATTTTGCTTATAAGCCATAATTTTGCAGTGTAAAAGGATAAAGTTATAGTCCTAGGTCCCTAGAATATTTTGTTATATCATTGTATAAGGTCCGACTTTGTTTTTCCAAAGAAAACCTTGCAGAAAACCCTCCAAGTACTTCCACGTGATCCATGGATGGTAAACAGGGTAAACCGTCGGCCCTAATTATGGAACCTAACCTCAAGGGGATCAAGAGAATCGAACCCGTCACCTCCCCAACTTCGAGGGAGAGATCTCATGTCTAGATCATGATCACTCAAGCTAACCCTCGGAGCTACACAGTAAAAGGCCACTTATGTAAAATGACCCCTCATTAGAATGAATAGTATTAATTAGGATATAAATTATAATTAACCCATGAAGATAGCTCAGGCCAAAAGTTAAGTGTTTCAATCTCTCTTTGTATGAATAGAGTTTTTCCTCCTCTCTTGTAACCATTCTATCTATCAATCAATTAAATCATACTACTTTTTCAAAATATCATTTTGGAGAAGTTTTCCTCCAACAATATGGATTTGCAAGTACAATCCACCCTTCGGTGAGCAAGTGCCCACAACCCTCATGTATATACACATATGGTGAATGTCTCATATCCTTTTTCAGTTATTTTGAGCTTCAACTTCGACATTTGAGCTTAATTTCAACAATTTTCTGCTACTACTTTTAGTCTATGTCTGTATTTGCAGTAGTGTGCCAATTTTGCATTCAGACACATTGCACAATGCTTCCTTTCTTCTTGGAAAAAAAAAAATTCCCAACTAACCTGGGAGGTTTTCTTTGTTTGAAATTCTTTTCTCCATTCAAAAGAAACATTCAAGTCTGCTCCATAGACATTGTAACAGAATTAGAACATTAAGTAATAAAATTTTCAGCTAACTACCAGAACTGATTTGATTAAAACTATTCCACCAACTAGGTTGTGAGCAATCTCAAAGGTTAGTTGTTTGTTTTATCGTTGAGTTTATTGAAGGTTGGAGACTAATCTTTGGCTTTAACTGTCTTAGCAGACCTGGGTAAACTCAGATATTTGAATGCTTTCAAAGGTGGAAGGTTTTGAATCAATGATTTTGCTCATCAGCGCCACATAGCTGGAAAACTTGTGTGGTCACTAGCTCTCTCTAAAAGAGCATTTGGGAGTTGCATGTCCTTCATCTAGCTATCAGGTGTTCTGAAGCCAAGTTGGTCTCTTCTTGGTGACTGCAGCTTCTCT
Organism: Picea engelmannii; assembly: GCA_009831015.1. Taxonomy (NCBI): domain Eukaryota; kingdom Viridiplantae; phylum Streptophyta; class Pinopsida; order Pinales; family Pinaceae; genus Picea; species Picea engelmannii. The sequence continues at coordinate 17,137 of ML798443.1, read as the reverse complement.
GGGTGGATCTGCGGGTCTCTCTGACTCTACCATCTCATTTTGAACTTCTGAAATGGGTTCCTCTGGTGTAGAGTCTACCATGACTGCATCCCTTGGAGCCTCCTCCTCTCGGTCCTCATCCATGTGAGACTCCCTTGATCTTTTGAAGGCTTCATCTTCATCAAAAGTCACATCTCGGTTAATCTTAATCTATCTCTACCCGGGGATGTATATTCTATAGGCCTTCGAAGTCTCATTGTATCCAACGAAGATGCCTTTCCTTCCTGAAGACTCCAACTTCATTCTCTTTTCCTTGGGAATATGAATGTACATTGGACAACCAAATATCCCCAAGTGGTTGACCTCTAGTTTCTTTCCAGTGAACACCTCTTCAGGTGTCTTGTTCCCCAATATCTTGTGAGGACTTATATTCTGGACATACACAGTTGTACTGGATGCTTCTGCCCATAGGTGCATGGGTAGACTCTGGTCATGAATCATTGTTTTAGCTGCTTCAACAATCGATCTATTCTTTCTCTCTGCAACCCCATTCTGCAGAGGGTTGTAGGGAGTTGTCAACTCCCTCTTAATTATTGCTTCTCTGCAAAAGTCTTTGAACTCATTTGAGGTGTACTCACCTCCATAGTTAGATCTCGGGACCTTAATCTTCATTTCAGAGAGATTCTCAACTAAAGCCTTGAATTCTTGAAATTTGTTAAGGACTTCGTCTTTTGCTTTCAAGAAGTAGATCCATGTCTTCCGTGAATAGTCATCTATGAATAAGACATAGTATAGAAAGTTGCCTAAAGATAGCATCGTCATCTGTCCACATACATCGGAGTGTATGATGTCCAAGACCCCTTTGGATCTACTGTCACTACTAGTAAAGATTCCCTTGGTATTCTTACCAAGTGCACAACCTTTGCATACTCCATCGCATTCTACCTGGATGTCTAGTAAACCTGTAACCATCTTGCTCAATACTGGTAGTGCTCTATAATTTATGTGAGCAAGTCTCTGATGCCATAACTCACTTGAGCTCACGCTATTGTGTACAAAGGCTTGTTCTTGGTGTCCCTTTAGTTTATATAGTCCTAGTTAAGTTTTTACTGTTGTAATTAGGTTATTTCCAAATTTCATGAGCATTCAATGCATTTCCAAAACAATAGTATAAAGAGGATCACTGAAAGAAACACGATCACAAGGTACACGACATTTTGTCCTGGGAAACCCTCATGGGGAAGAAAACCCAACAAAACTTCCTCAATAATAGTTTGTCAGTACAATGCCAAGACTAAGACCAAAACACCAAAGACAGACCAAGACCAAGCATGCGCCTCTCTTCTCCTTCGTTAGACTTCTTCCTGCAACTGCAATTGTCTTCAAGATATGCGCACTAGATGAATGAGTGAGTGTGTTCAAATGAGACACCATCCTCACATATAAATACAAGTTGTGAGGTGACGCTAGGGTTGTGACTCTTCGCTTGGTGGAGCCGACTTCTCCTAGAAGTGGCTAAAACCATTTTACAATTACTAGGGGCCGACTTTACAAATACCACCATACAAATACATGTTGACCAATCCACAAAAGGGGATTTGATCTTATACAAGACCTGACTTGATCAATCCACAAAAGGGGATTTGATCTATACAATAATGACTCAAATATAAGTAGAATATTCTTTGAAGTTACAATAATTCAACAGTCCTCCCTCTCGGACACCAATCACAGTAGCTTTATCAATGTTTGAATTCTTGTGCCATATAAGTACTTGCCCATCCACAAAAGCTACCCTAAAACCTTTATCTTCTAAAGCGGAAATAGAAAGAACATTCTTCTTTAAGCCTTGTACAAATAGAACATCTTTAATGGAAATAGGATTACCTAAATCAAGTTGCAAGGAGGCTTCTCCAACTCCTTTGACTGCATGCTTGGACTCGTCTCCAAGCTCCACTTGAAGGGATGAATTATTTTCTATTAGATTTGAAAGAGAATTTATGAATCTGGTCTTGTGCTTGGAAGCACCACTATCTATAAGCCAAGTATCACTTCCTTGAGTGATAGTTCCCATGAGTGTTGAGACCAATACAAATTCTTCATCCTTCGCCTTGTGATCTTCGGTATCTGTTGCATGTGCATGATGCTTCTTATTTCCCTTTTCATGTCTATGAGGACATTGAGCTACATAATGTCCCCCATCTTCTTGCAGTTGTAGCATTTGATCCTTGATGTATCTTTCTTGTAGCGGGGTTTCTTTGATTTCTTCGGACTGACATCTTCCCTTTCTTTTCTCTTCTTCACATGAGCAGCACGGGCTTGATTTTCATCATCATTCGTCTTCTGTGACTTGGATATTAATATGGATTCCTCTTGGGTACAATCTAACCATAACTTGTCAAACTTGGGCAATTTGCTTCTAGAGCAAATACCTTGAATGAATGGATCCCAAGCAGAAGGAAATCCATTGAGTGTAGTAGTCACAAGATCAGCGTCATCTGTTGGGTCCTTGATCTACGAGATCCTCATTAAATAATTGGCGATTGTTTCTGACTTGTTCATTGTCACGTTTCTGAGTTGATGCCTTAGAGTAAGCTTCCAGCTGGTATTCCTACTTTCATAAAGTCTGGTTAGGGCATCAAACATTTCCTTCGTTGACTTCAATTCTGATACGTTAGGTATCACATGGTCTTTTATTGAGTCTGTCAAGATCCTCTTGGCCTTGACTTCATTCTTCCTGAACTTTGCTTTGGCTTCTTCATCTTCAGGTTTTGGAAGTACCTGCTTGACATGATCCAATAGCTCATTTTCTTCTAGAACGAGAAGAACTCTATGCTTCCAGGATCTGAAGTTATCTGCTCCATTCAATCTATCTTCAACTTTCATACTGGTTGACATTTTCGCTAGTAGAAACCCTAGATCTGAGAAATTTCAAATTTCTAACTTTCACCGGAGCTACAAACGAAGTGTTGCAGGGGTGCACTAGGGTAGGGCGAACTGCTCTGTGGTGGTTTTAGTCCCAACGTCCAGGAACTAGTGCTTAACGAGCTTGACAAAGAAAATGTTGCAGCTGCAATTTTCAAGATCTTCCTCCCAACTATTAAACTGTCTTGAAGGTAACCATCTATGATACCATGTTAGATTTTCTTTACTTATAGAGTAGTAGTGTTACTAGTGTTCTTTTATTCCTTTACCATTAACAGATATATCATAGACTGAACAATAATAGCAGCATAAACAATAGACAAGAGTACACAAGAGATTTATCCTGGGAAAACCCCAAATGGGGGAAAAAACCCAGCAACCTTTCTTTAGATAGATTTCGTCCACAATAGTCCAACCATACACCAACTCTCAAGAGCAACAAACAAGAAAGAAACCCTATCACCAAGCTAGTGCTCCCAGCTACAACAGCAGCAGCATACAAGTAGAGCGCGCACCTCCTTAGAGAGATAGCGCACAAGAGAAAGCCTTCACCAAGAATAACCAAGAACCTCAGTTGCACTCTGTCTTCTTCTTCTCCTCCTTAGACTTGCGCCTTCTTCTTCATGAGAAAGTGAGTGTGTGTGTCCAAATGAGCTAGACGTCTCCCTTATTTAGAGTCTTCAAGTCACCTAGCTGGGCCGACTTCTTCTCTGTGGATCTTATTTTCACTTTATTCTTTTCCTTGTGGGTCGACTTCTCTTCTGGAGTATTCTTTCGTTGTTCAATGGTTTTCCTGGACTTTCGGAATCTTCTTCTCTTCTAAGAAAGGTTGTCTAGAGGAAAGTTCCTCTCGCAGCTACCAAAACATCAACAATTATTTGTTGGACATTAATACATTTTTCTTTATCTTTATCTATTGCCTTACTCTTCTTTTCATCACCTAGCATAATCCCACAAAAAAGCTTCCTCACATAGGTATATGAACCTGTGTAAGTTGTGCTATAATGGGGTCATGTAAATTTAGTGGTTCCACCCCCTTTCCCTCCCTCATGCCTTGTCACGTACTTCACAAGGGTGTTGAATTCTCTTTGGGTTTATTTCCATCATCGCTATTAGTTTCATCATCCCCTTCTATTCTTCCTCTTCTCCATGATATGGACCACCGCCATACTCTACTTCCTCCTCATCATTGGTATTTTGGTTTCCCATAAACACCATCTTAATAAAAAAACAAAAGCATAATGATAAACCATGTATCAATCATGCTTCTTAAAAATAACCCACTACTTGCAATAGAATAAGGGAGAAGAAGGAATGGGAAAGAGTAGGAGAAGAGAACATTCATGATTCAACATAGAAAACATGCAAGTTTACAACAAGGAAAAAAATAAGCTAGAATGGGCTTAGAGCCTACCTCTTCAGCTCTCCAATAGTAGTTGAATGTAACTATGGCAGCTTTCAATCTCCCTTACAAGCTCTCACAAATCTGCTCCTCAACATCTAGCAAGAATCCCACTCAAAATCCTAGCAAACATAGTGAAAAGAATGATAGAAAGAGAGCAAATGGGAGTAAAAGAGTGTTTTAATCCATCAAAAAATCCTAGCCATGAGTTATTTTCCTTTGACATTCGCTCCACAAGCTAAAAACAAAAAACAAAAAAACATCCACCGTGCAAAAGTGCTTCTTTTCCTTCGAGATGACCCTAGGAGATTCACAAGCACACTGGAATCGCCAAGAGCACGCTCCCAAAAAACACTCTTGGGCGGGAGCAACCTGCAAGGGTGCTTCTAAGGCACTCCTACTTGAACCACAATTCGGGAGCAAATCAAGTGGGAGGGGGGTGCTTGCACACAACATAGTGATGGCATATTGGTTTCCTCTGGGCTATAGTGTTCTGCAATGATGTATCGTACTTTTCTTTTGTTATTGTCTTGTTCAAATTGTTCATAATCTATTCAATTCTTCTTCGAATCTTCCTTCAAAATAATTTTCTTCCCCTTTGTCTTTGTCGTTATATATGAAGATATCTAACCCATGGGAGGTGTAGAGTTTTTTTATCTGATTTTATCTTCTAGCATTTGAGATGCTAAGAGTATATTGTATACTTGGGGAATTCTTGAGCTGAAATATTTAAGGGCTTCATATCGATTTTCACCCGCCATATTATCCTAGTCAACTATTTTTTATCCCATTTCTTCCCTGGGAGAGCAAGGCTCCCTCGTTCTTATGCTCCCCCCAAAGATCGTATAGTCGGATCCCAATATTGTGCCCCACAACTCTGACAGCGAGCTAGTACCACAGTCACCCCCCTTGCCCTCAATTATCAAGACCAAGAGACCTTGACATCATCCCCAATTCTCTCTCTCCCAATCAATACCGAGGTGTCCAATGTCCCAGTCTCAGACCCTCACACTACATCACTGCACCTATGATATTGTTATATATCTTTTGGTTAGACCTGGTGATTAGCTTAGCAGCACACTTATCTATGCTGCACTTTTTCTTTCACTTTTTTTCCCTTGCTTTCAACATTACTTAGGAGTTGCTTCTGCACTCCTACATTGTATTCACACTAGATGTATCTTTAGTCCCATTGACCTACTTTTGTGGTCATTTGTTGGACATTAATAAAATTATCTCATCTTATCTTAGCGTAGCTTGTTTAGATTTCTGATTTGCTTCAGTAAAACCGGCAGAGTCTGTTTGATTGATTTCCTTCGGAACTGGTTGATTCATTGGACAGTCACGGACTAAATGTCCATTGGCATGGCATTGGTGGCATCTAAATGGAATTTGTCACTAATCAATAGTTGGGTCCATTCAGTTTTCTGGTATTCTAAGACTATTGATTCCAAACGGGGTAGTGAGAAGTTCAATCCCGCACGGAGCCTAGCAACACCTTTTTACTAAGTAGTGATGAGTAACATTTGCACAACTCGTACTCACTCTTAATATGTCTTTAATATTTTCTCCAACTACAAACAGTTTAATATTGACTAATCTTCATCTGCCATCATTCTATTCTATCAGATATCCTCTAATTCTCATTCTGTATAATTGTAACCAGTGGGCTTCTTAATAGGTTAATTAACCACCATAGCTATATATATCTATATATAGAGCCTGGGGTCATGATATACTACTGTAACAACCATTTTGCACAGGCCAATTAGTTAAGATAAGTGCAAAGGCACTTGGTACTGTATCCTTTAGAATATACGTTGACGATAAATGTGGAAAATTACAAAATAAAACAATGCAAAACCCTACTTTTTCCGGCGTAACAATACAAAACAGAAGATCAAGGAAACCAAAATTGTGAGCGTTTAGTATACTTACTTTTATGTTTGTGCTTGGACCGCTTGTCCTTTACTTTAACTTCTTCAAAGGAGCTGCTGTCGTCATCCCGTCTTCTTTTTTTCTTCTCCTTTTTGCTGCTGCTGCTTCTTCTTTTTCTGTGATTTTTTTCCTTGCGCTCCCTTCTTCTTTCTCTTCTTTTGTTTCTGTTATCGTCTTGGGCATTCACAATTTCATGGAGCAGTGAATAACAGAAAGGAGATTTTTTTTAAATGGCAGAGGAGATATATGTATTGAGAAAGAATTTTTAATGGCACCTGAAGAACTCGAATCGGAATCGCTGGGAGATTTCCTTTTCTTAGACCTGCGTTCTCCGGAAGCGTCGTCATCCCTCGCCTTCGCCTCTTCCATGCGTGCCATCTCGATTTCCACCGAGTTTCAGATGGCAGCAGCTCTCGTATGAAAACTGTGCTTCGATTGCTTTGGGTATTTAAGCGAGCTGTGGTCACTTGGATGGAGGCCTCTTTCCTTCAGCCTTAAGTCTTTCCAATATCGAGGTAGGCTGTTCATACGGGGTTTATTTGCCAAAAAAATTGTAGAGGGATTTTTACTTTCGGCAAATGAATTGCGTCATGATGGAAAACCTTCCATGTATCCCTCCGAAGTACATGGAGCGCTAAGTAAAACTAGCGCACTCGTAGGAGAATTAAAGTAAATATTTAGTTCAATGTCTATGTTAAATTTTTAGTTAACTCTACCGTATTTTGTGAAAGGACCTTGTTTGTAGGATTTATATTAAGAGTTTTAGAATTGTAAAACATGAGCATAGTTTATAACTCGCATATCTTGAAGTGGGGAAAGTAAATGTTGAAGCAAGCTTAAGTGATATTTCTTTGGATGAAAAGAGAATAACTTAGATTTATAAAACATAATTTATTAGATATTAAAGCCTAAACATAAATTGTATAGTTAAGATAGTGAATCATAGTGTTGTAAGTGGGTAGTTAATAATTATATTTAAGTCTAACATCATAGTTTTAATATTTGGGAAATTTTAATGTAATTGTGCATATGTGATTTAGGCTAGTGAACCAGTATGCTTTTGGGTCGAATTGTCTATAGCGATTTTGGGCTAGAGAGCCTAGCACATTGTAATTTGTACATACACTAATTAATAAAAAAGCATTGTTGGTTGTGAAATGAGAGGGACAATAACATTAGGCGACTATGATTCCACAAGAGAGAGAGGATAATTGGGGGGGGTTGAGGGGATTCGATGTGCCTAGAGTCCTATGCTATATTCATAATCATTTTGTCTTTAGTGATTTATCTCCTTTGACTTATTAAACACTCATTCATTGAATGCATGCAAGAGGTTGGTGGGGAAAGTCATCTCACCTAGTTAAGACAGGATGGGTTGAGTACAATCATCTTTGGGAAGAGTAAGAGTCAAGCAAGCATGGAAGAAAAGAGAAGGAAATTCAAGTAGAGAAGGGAACTAATTTTTACAGTTGCAAGAGGGGAGGGAAAAGAGAGTTTTGGCATTGCAAAAAGGAATAGCCATACTGTATGTGAAAATAACCATGAGAGGGATCCCCCGGCAAAGAGATTCATGGTCGATCTATGTTAGAGCCCTGGAGGGGGTGAGGATTGTCTAAGGGACTGTGGAGAGAAGGAAATTTTATCCCTTGGGTTGTGTAGACCGATGGGGAAGAGAGTTGGGTGGTTTAAATTGATGTTGGCAATGTAAAGGTTGTTGTGAGCACTCATGTTACAATTGGATTTCTTGGAACCCCTAGCTAAGAGATTCTAAGTCGGTCTGTGTTGGAGCCCTATAGGGGATGGAGATTGTCTAAGGGATTGCAGTGTAGAGAAGGAAATATCATCACTTGGGTTGTACAGACTAATGGGATAGAGAGTTGGGCGGTTAGAATTGTTGTTGGAGTTGCATCATTGTGAGATTGTTGGATATTGGGTGGTTGAGTGGACCATAGCCAGCCATAGTATTTGTTTCCTCCTTGTGGACTCAAAGCCCTAACATGGGGGTGGCCTACTATTGAAAGAACTGGAGCAGCAGAGCTTATGGTTGGGAGGAATGTCCTTCGTACGCAACCATTTGGTGATATTATCTCATAAGATAAGTATTCTAGTCACTATTTATATTTACTATGTTTAGCTACTACGTTTTACTATGTATTTCATGTGTTTGAATGTTGTTGTGTGTGCTTAGATAGTTTGCATTCACGATTTTAAAATTATTGTTAGATGCATGAGCATGTTTTCATCATGGTACATGCATTCGTATTAAATTGGTATCAAAGTTGTATTAAGTCAATTTTGGTTTAGTGATGTGCCCAGCATAGGATTTGGGTATGTTATGATTTGGTATCAGAGCGAATGTTTCAACACCAAACCTGTTTGGGCCAAAGACCAATGTGAATTGACATATTCATTGTAGTAGAGTTTCACTCTATGCTGAATTTGGGAAAATTGTGAATTTAGAGTGAAATTCCCAAATCGTGGGTTAAATATGCATGTAATTCACCAAAGGGATGTCGAATTCACAATTGTAGTGTCGAATTTAGCCATGGGAAGCTAAGTTCAGAGCTTCCCTAGTGGTCGAAAAAAGAGAGATAATTTTAAAAAATTATTAATTTTGAAAAAAAATTGATCTCTAGAAAATTATTATGGATGATGGCGTGCACTGACAGGGTCCATGGTGGCAGGGCCACGAGGGAAAAGGGAAGGGGTTATGGCATGAAGTGTGGTGAACCAATGGTTCAGATAACACCTGACCATGAGACCAACAACACGTATCCATCTCAAAATGAATTAAAAAATTCCAAGTTAAATTGGTTCTTTATCGCCAATGGTAAATTTCTAAGTTCTTCAAAGAATAAATCTAAAGTTTGGTGAAATTCAACAATGGAAGAAAATTGTAGTTCATCAAAGAATAAATCTGAAGTTCAGTGAAATTTTGCAATGTAAGAAAATTGTAATTCACCGAAGAAAAAATCCAAAGTTTGGCAAAATTCGACAATGTAAGAAAATTGTAGTTTGTCAAAGAAGAAGTCTGAAGTTCAACAAAGTTCGACGATGTGAGAAAAAATTGAGTTCACCGAAAGACAAAAACTTGAGGTCTCCAAAAAATGAAAATTTGAGTTTTCCAACAGACAAAAACTTGGGGTCGTCGAAAGACAAAAATTTGAGTTTGTCGAAGAAGAATTTTTGTAGTTCGCCAAAGTGCATTTTGTAGTTTAACAATGAAGAGCATTTTGTAGTTCAATGAAGTGCAATTTGTAGTTCACTAATGGAAGGAGAATTTTGGAGATCACTGATAGAAGGAGAATTTTGTAGATTGCCAATGGAAGAGGAAGGAGAATTTTGGAGATCGTCGATAGAAGGAGAATTTTGTAGATTGTTGATGGAAGAAATTTAAAGTTCGTCGATGGACAAAATTTTTAGTCCACCAATGGACAAAATTTTAAGTTCATTGATGGAGGAGAAATTTTGAAGTTCGCCAATGGACAAAAAATTTAGTTTGTCGATGCACAAAATTTGAAGTTTGTTGATGGAGGAGAAATTTTGAAGTTCCTCAATGGACAAAATTTGTAGTCTACTAATGAATGAAATTTAAAGCTCATTGATGGAGGAGGAATTTCATAGTTCGCCAATGGAAGAAATTTTTGGTTTACAATAGAAGAAATAATTGGTTTGTCAATGAAAGAATTCTTTAGTTCGTCGATGGAAGAATTCTTTAACTCGTCGATGAGGATGGTGACATGGTCGCATTAAGGGATGATAGGTGGACATCAATGCCATATCAGCAGCCATGTCAACCAGATTACCACATTGGCAAGATGATCGTAATTTTAAAAAAAAATGGAGCCAAAATATTGTTTTGGCCATAATAGGAAGTGACTTGTGTAGATGATAATGAAATCTTGGATTTGCCCGCAGGGGTACGGTCTAGTGGCCATCGGATGTGCCATTAAGGCGTTCGTGCTGCTAAGCAGGTCACGAGTTCAAACCTCGTCTTATCTGGAGGCCAAACTTGCGGCGGTGTGGTTCTCCCTAGGGGTTATAAGAGGCAGCCGACAGGATTCGACCCCGTGTCACGCGAGCCAGATACTGTCGTAGTTACTGATTCTTGTAGATACCAAAAAAAAAAAAGATAATGAAATTTGGATTTAATTCCACAATCTCGAGGGACATAAAAGTTCCAGTGAGGCCTAGTAGTCGATTCAGCTCCAGATTGCTCAAATTGCAAATTATTGATTTTTGAAGAACATGGTGGTATTCAATGGTAGAGGCTATGTTGTAGTTGAAATTATTATAGTGAGCAATGGAAGCAGATATGATGAAATCCAATGGAGTGATTGGAAAAATTCCAATAAGTTTGGAAGAGGGACACAAAAATAGGCCATAATCCATTATTTTGGGACACTTTTTAAGGATTTTTTAGATTTTCGGAGGAGGAAAAGGGACCTTGTATCATAAATCTGAAAAAAAAAATATTTATTCAACATTTTACCTCCTCAACAATATAGACAAATTTGTCTTACTAAAGTTTTCCTAGTTTTGCTTTGTTTGAGAGATATCAATTTTCACTGAAAATTCTACATCTGGAAAAAATGTCAAAAGGGCAAAGTTGACAATTCCAAATTGGTATAAAATTTGATTCGAGTGTCAAATCCTCTATCTGAAAGTTGTCGTGTACTCATAATCATTATTATTATCTACACTCAATATAAAAGTTTTCCTAGTTCTCAACATATTTTATTTTATAGGTGGCAGAAATTAGCATTCAAGATTAATTGTACCAGTGAGACAAGTGTAGAAAGGGGGCAAAATTGTTGATTTCAAAGAGCCATAACTTTCAGCTCAAAACTCATAACGAGGCATAAGTATATCCATTACAAATTTGAGTTAGAGGGGATTATGTTTTAAGGCTCAAATTTTGGATCGGTGCATCAATGTTCTTCATAAATTGAGATGGAGCCTAATTGTAAATGAAAATTTTACAATATACATAATTTCTAATAGTAATTGTTGCATGCACATTTTGCAAAGTCGAGGGTACAAGAATAATAGAGCAAGCTCAATCTAAGGACCAAAATTGTGAAAGATGCCTACATGAAGAAAATAAGTGTAAAGGTCATGACCATTGTAGCTAGTTATTGTGTATATCCACGCAATCGGGACAAGAACAAGAATGGAGAAAGATAGTAAGTGAATAATGTCATTGATATGTGTAGGAAGGTAGAAATGTAATGATGGTTGCAAGCATGTTGCAAAAGAGAACAAGGATCGCATAAGGTGGGTGAGTCATCTCTATGGGAAAGCATAGGAATGCCTGGAAAAGAGTTGCAGGCCATGAACCAACAACTTTTGTCTAAAAGTATTCATAGCAAGAAAACCACTTCTATTATTAGAGTATATAGTGGAAGAATGGTACAAGTGTAAGGCATTCAAGGGATGGAGTAATGAAGGTCCATTCACTTTAAAAGTGCTAATGGAGAAATACAACATTCCATTGGGAGCAGATTGGTCTTGAGTGAATAGAACAGGGCTTCACAGGGAATTACTCGGTGAAGTGAAAAGGAGTATTCAAAAATTGAGCAAAGTCAATGGACAACTAGGGATAATGGCAATGGATGCCATAATAAGAATGGTTAAGCTAGTTGGAAAATATTGCAGCACTAAGGAGATGAAATGATATAAAGTACACCATTTTGTTGTGCTAAAAGAATCGGGCAAGATAAATTTAGGGTAATGATTACCTAAGTAAGGATAGTTGTTAATATGACATAGTGGCTAGAATTGCAAAATTCCCAAGTTGGACATGACTGGAAGGTGCACAACTAAGTAGAGTGAGAGTACACAATAATGCAAGAATCTAGAAGGATTTAAGGACAACCACGTACAACACAGGGAACTGGAGTAAATATGCAATGGAGAGCATACTAAGAAGTGATCCAAAATACATAGAGGAAAGATAAAATGCATATGCACTAGTAAGCATGTTGAGGGTGAATTTTTGGTGCATATGGAAATGCTTGAGTATATATATATATACTCAAGCATTTCCATAACATGTTTACAGACTAAGAGTAGTGTGTTGTTATATATGAAATCAAGTTGTTATTATGATTGAAAGTTGTTAATGATAGATTGTGTATCCAAGAAAAGATTTATAGCATGGTTGAAGGTGTTGATGGCGTCACTGCATATGACAACCATCCATATGAAGATAAAACGAGGATGGTAAAATGCTAAGAAAGGGGTTGGAAAAGGAGGCATGTGAGCCTCTGTGCAATACCAGTGGATCAAGTAACATCAAGCAAATTGATGGCAGCCATGCAGGTATGAATTTGGGGGCTTATGATGCATAAATATTGAAGGGAATTGAGGTAAGAGTTATCTCAGTCAAAATTCAATATTTGGGTTGATGTGTATTATGAGCATGACACTCCACTATATGTGGTAAAGGCAAAGGTCCTTGAACATATAAAGGTTATTTAATTCTTGAATGTAATCATATGATATATTAAGGGTATGTTATGTTATATCGGTTACGAGTTCATAACCAAAGTAATGAGGAGATGCAATCATGTTATAAAAATGGATGCTAACAAAGCTAGCCATGTGTGAGGTCGTGATGTGGTTGGATATGGAAGGGATGTAGCACTACACAAGTGCCCAATAGTCTTCCTATGCATAATTGATGGTTTGACTGCAACCTCTTTGTCGAAACTGAATATCATTAAAGGATCATATTCTTGGTGTTGTGTATGGGTTGAAGAGGAATGTATCCAAATGGTCAAGCAAAGTAATAGGGAAGACTTTGGATGATTTGTTGAGGCATTGGCTAGACCTTCCAACTCACCATGGAGGAATACATGATATAGGTATGTGGTATTTTGGAATCAATGCAGAGATGCATTACATAGATGTGACCATGAGCATTAGCACATTGGCTATTGGTATGAATAAATGTTTGATTGCATTAGGTAATGTTGAATGTGATAGAAATGCACATACAATAACTGATAGTTTCTTTCCATTTGATGTGATCGATAGTTGAAAGTGATTGAATTATTAGTATGTCACAATTCTAAGATCACTTCATGAACTATTGTAAATGTTGTAATAAAAGGATGATATGCATGAGTACTCACAATCTGTTTGGTTGATTGAAAGTTCAAATAGATTGCATGTATAATGGTATTGGGTATGACAATGAGTGTAAGTCCACAGTGAAGATTAGGTGCTACCTACTAGTTCAAGAGCCAAACATTGTGAGAGGGAATCTCATACTTGGGAAATATGATTCTCTTTATGAAATAGATTTGAATTTAACAAGTGGAATTATTCTGATGATGTCTCAAGATAACTATATGTATATGATATAGGATATTTGATGGTTGTTGAAGTTGGGAAATCTCAGGAAGAACACCATTGTTATGACACTAGAACCCTATGAATTCCACAAATTATAGACTACTAGTGGATGTTTGGTTGTAAGTTGGTGCTCGCCTTGCATGTGAAAGCCTTGGTGATATGGATCGCCCAAGAGACTGTATAGCAGAGAAAGAGATCCTAAGCCTCGAGGGCGAGTGCGGTAGGGAAGAGGAAACTTAAAATTTCACATGGCATGGTGGCTGGAATCATGAGGATGTGTCAAAAAGGACGATGAGTTGAATTCTTGCATGTGGTAGCCTTGTGAACAAGAGAAACACCATACATGTAAGTATTGGATTATGATTGCAAGCTTATTTTCGAATACATAATTACATTTTAGAATTGAGAACTCATGTGAATGAGGTAATTGTTGCATGATAATGGCCTTAACATGTGTGTTTTCTTATTGGTTGTTATAGGAACAACTCAAGAACAAAGGCATAAGCCAAGTAAAGTCAAGTGGATTTGTTACATCTTGGAAGAAGTAAAGTGGGAGATGAAATATTGTGATATGGAAGGTGTGCCCATGACTATTTTGAAAACTGGAGACTTTGTTATTGTAGCGAGAGTTCTTGGAACCACAACTCTAAGACTTCCTAGCCAACTTGTGCTAGAGCCCTGAAGGGAAGAGGGATAGCCAAAGGGACTACATGGTAGAGAAGGGGATCTCATTCCTTGGGTTGTGTAGGCTTAAGGGAATGAGAGATTGTTGGCTAGAATTGTTGTAGGAGTCAATAAACTATGAAATTATTGTGGTTGGAGTTTTTGGACCCACAACTCTGAGATTTCATGGCCATTTTGTGCTAGAGCCCTAGAAGGGAAGTGGGATAGCTTAAGGGACTACAAAGTAGAGAAGGGGGTACACTTCCTTGGGTTGTACAGGCTTAGGGGGATGAGACATTGTTGGTTTGAATTGATGAAAGTGTTATTAAACTATGAAATCATTATGTATGTACACTTGTATGGTGATGTGCATTGGGGATAGTGCAAAAATATGGGAGGTGTAACATCCCAATTTTAATCACTGGGAAATTTTAATGTCATTGTATGTATGTGATTTAGGTTGCTTTTGGGTCGACATGCATGTAATGATTTTGGGTCAGAGAGCCTAGCATTGTAATCTGTACATACATTTATTAATTAAAATACATCATTGGTTGTGACACAAGAGGGACGATAACGTTAGGGGGGATATGATTCCACAAGAGAGGGGGCTTAATGGGGGGTTTTGAGGGGATTCCATGTACCCAAAGTACCATGCTACCTTCATAATCAGTTTGTCTTTAACTATTCATCTCCTTTGTTTTAGTAAGCATTCAATCATTAAATGCATATAAGAGGTTGGTGGGGAAAGTCATCTCACCTAGTTAAGACATCGTGGGCTGGGTAAAATCATCTTTGGGAAGAGTGAGAGTCAAGCAAGCATGGGAGAAGAGAGAAGGAAAAGCGAGTAGAGAAGGGAGTTGATTTGTATAGCTACAAGAGGGGAGGAAAAAGAGAGTTTTGGTGTTGCAAAGAGGAGCAACCATATTATATGTGAAAATAACCATGAGAGGGATCCCCCAACAAAGAGATTCCTCGTTGGTCTATGTTGGAGACTTGGAAGGGATGAGGATTGCCCAAGGGACTGTGATGCAGAGAAGGAAACCATGTTCATTCTCTTGTGTGGACTTATGGGGAAGAGAGGTGTGTGGTTTAAATTGTTGTTGGAATTGTTGCAAGAGCCCGTGTAAAGTCTGTTGTGAGTGCTCCTATTACACCTGGATTTCTCAGAGTCCCCAATTGAGATATTTCTATCTGATCGATGTTGGAGCCCTACAGGGGATGGACATTGTCTTTGGGACTGCAATGCATATAAGGAAATCTCATCCCTTAGATTGTATAGATTAATGGGGAAGAGAGTTGGGTGGTTGAAATTATTGTTGGAGTTGCATCACCATGAGATTATTAGGTAATGGGTGGTTGAGTGCACTGTAACTAGCCATGGGACTTGTTTCCTCCTTGTGGACTCATAGCCACAACTCAGGGGTGGCCTACTGTTGAAAGAACTGGAGTAGCAGAGTCTATGGTTGGGAGTAACATCCTCTATATGCAGCGAGATGATGACATTATCTCATAATATAAACATTATGGTCACTATGTATATTTACTATGTTTAGCTATTGCATTTGAATTAGTATTTCATGTGTTTGAATGATGTTGTGTGTGCTTACGTAGTTTGCATTCATAATTTTAAAATTAATGTTAGATGCATGAGCTTGTTTTCATAATGTTGTGTGCATTCACATTAAATTAGTATCAAAGTTGTATTAAGTCGATTTTGGTTTAGTGATGTGCCCAACATGGGATTTGGGTATGTTACACTGAGTTTGGTCGAATATGAAAATTACAAGTTGGGAGAGGAATTTTTTAGTGAAGGTGACAAAGAATGTAGGCATGCATTCTCTTGTTTACGAAGACAGACATATGTAATATCGTTCATTTTTTCATAATGGTCGAATGACAAAGATCTAAATTCCCACTAAAGATGTGGTGTGGGAAATTGTTGTGAAGGTCGAGCCTCAATGCTCTATGTTTCTAATGTCAATGGTTGACTTTGTTAATGTCAAACCTTGGGATTTATGTATAGTCAATGACGAGGCCATTTTGAGGGGGATTTGTTTCTTGCCACCCCTCATTGGTATGTAAATTGTATGGGTTTGGTCCCAAAGAGGGAAAATGCCACAACGATGTATGCCGACCACTTTGGATGTCTAGATCCATGTGTGTATGAAATGTGCATGACAACACCGAGCGCTCCATTGGCCAAAGCCGTTTTGACCCACAAATTGCAAGATGACATAACTCTTTGATCAACACATAGTAATATTTGGTTTTCCAATCGATGGTCATTATGTTGCTACAAAGCCACAAGAGTTTTGGATTTAGTGAAGATTTGCACAATGGCATATGCAAAGATGAGAATGTTCTTGTTGTGGTTTAAAGCAAGGAAATATGTTGCAACATTTGGATAGATGCACCAAAGCTTCCACATTCTTCCATGGATAGGAGTTTGTTAGTCCTAGAATGAAGGAGCTCCCAATCCTTTGTTTGTTGGTGATGTGTTTCAGATGTTTGTTAGCATTTGGTGGAAGTAGACATATATTGTGTCTTCTCCCTATGGGTTAAAGACTATTTCTAGATTGATTATAGTGGTAAAGTTTGTCCATAACGAACTTCATGGAGCCACACTTGCATGCAAGGGTTTGTCCATCAATGGGGGTAGTTGGCCCAAGTCCCCCGTAAGAGTTATTGAGTAATGTTTAGATGGTGAGTATATATGTTCTAGAAATGCCTCATGTAATTGGATCTCAATATGCAACAAGAGTTTAAGCCCTATGAAGCTCATCTATTCAATGAGAATGTATTGTGTGTCTTTCTTTTGTTCTTGGAAGATTGTCAATGCATGTCCATGTAAAGGTGATATGGATT
>ML798442.1:335087-351647 GCA_009831015.1 Picea engelmannii | reverse complement strand
ACTCAAGCCTTACAATTATGATAAGGTTATCCACGTGTGAGTTGTTTGTTGAGGATACCTGGGGCTATGAGTCCACAAGGATGGACAAGCTCCTACAGGTGTCTACAATCCACTGTAACAACTCCAAACTCACTAAAAACATTGTGGCACGACTCCTACAATAATTACAACCACCCAACTCTCTTCCCCATTAGTCTACACAACCCAAATATTGTGTGCGATCGCTCGAGGGGGGGAATTCGTTAGTCTCAAGAAAAGGCATGTGAGGGACAGCTAGAGATATTTACACGTGTATATGGTTTTCAAAACTATGGATGTGATGGGTTTCCAATGGACGCGTGAGGCCAAAATGTAAAGTGCTAGAGATATTTACACGTGTATATGGTTTTCAAAACTATGGATGTGATGGGTTTCCAATGGACGTGTGAGGCCAAAATGTAAAGTGCTAGAGATATTTACACGTGTATATGGTTTTCAAAACTATGGATCTGATGGGTTTCCAATGGACGTGTGAGGCCAAAATGTAAAGTAATGGAATATATTTAAGTAAAATGATAACGTAATGGATATAAGTTGTGATCAAGAAAGTATAACCTCATAAATATGATTGTTGATGGTTCATGGTAAACCAAAAAACACTTGTCATGACAAACGAAGGTTCATGTTCAACCAAAAATCACTTGTTATAATGAATGGTTCTTAGTAAGCCAAAATCACTTGAGAATTGTAATGGTTGAGAGTAACCCACAAAAACCTAGGATGTGGTTACATGTAAGCCAAAGAAAATATGGAATGATGATTGAGGATGATGCAAGGGTAGTGAAAATATTTGTAATTCAAGAATGGTTGATAAAACATATACAAAAAAAAATAAAAAAATCCTAGAGATTCAATAGATAAAGTGGTTGGTGACCTTTTTATATGGAATCCGACAAATACAATGTTTATATTTTGTAGGTATAAGATCTAGTTAAAAGAAACAAAAAATATGAAAATTGAAGAAAGATTTAAAATGAAGAATGAAGAAGACCAAAGATAAAGATTGCAAAAGATTCTCCTCATAATTTAAAGTTTCAACACGCTATCTTCAATACCCACTACGGTTGGCCATTCTTTCCGCACACTCTACTCTGGTTTTCTTCACTTCTTTCTAACTATAAAAACTACTATGTTTCCTACTCGAATTTCCTCTTTTCCCATGCTTACTTGACTCTTACGTTTTCCTCAAAGGTGATTACATTCAACCCCTGCTATCATAGTTGAGTGGGATGACTTCTTCATTCAACCTCTTACATGAATTCAATGATTTGAGTGCTTAATAGGTCAAACAAATAAGTGGCTAAATGGAAAACTAATTAATGAAGATGGCTTAAGACTCAAGGCATATGAAAACTCTTCAAAACCCCCATTAAGCCCCCTCTCCTATGGAATCATAGCCCCGCCATTACTTTGGTCCTTACCCATCTATAGTTGGCAATATAATTCATTTTATTATTTTCAATGTATAATGCTTACATATTACATCGCTTGGCCCACGATCATTCATAATACTTACCAATATATAATGTTGCATTGGGGATCAAAACTAGGGTGTCACAAACTATCATAACCTTTGTTTTTTCAATGTTAACAATCACGCATGTACTAGAGCATAAATCCTTGAAAACTTTTAGTTGTTTGTAGATATCATAAGGATTCCTCACCATAAGAACAATATCATCTGCATAAACAAGAAGTATGATGACTATACCATCTAAGCTTACACAACCTACTTCTTCCAAACAACCCTCTAACTTGTCAATGTATATGCCAAAAAGAGTAGGGGATAGAGGACACCTTTCTTGACTACCAACCCCATGAATACCACTATCAAGCCTATGAATACAATTCATTTGGTTGTATTTTGTCCACTTCGTTAGACCATTGCAAATTATTAGACCTTGAGAATTGCATAGCTTCATTAGCTTGGTACTAAGCAGATTCTCACCTAAGTCGTTGTTGACGGGCGAAATTGACCACTCGTCAACTAGAGGAGTGAATCCGATCTGGGGTTGTCTAAATAACCCAAGTCGTTTGGATTAATCCACTCCGACGGGTTTAGCGGCTCCGTTGGCCGATCTAAGTCCTAGGAAAGTGAAAAAACTAAGCTAAAGAAACTAATCTAAGTGAAAAACAGCTACTGCAAACTATATACAAATCTAATATATATTTACAATTTTACTGGTTAACAGAATAATAGTTCTACTTATTAGATATACAGTGCATAGATATATTTATATTTCTATTATATGTACAGTATTCACAAATTGCAAATTTTTAATCGAAAACCTGCGAAAATCATGTATGAATTGACAGCAAAGTTATTATTCAATATTTTTGAGTTTTTATAACTTTTATAAACTGGAAAGGAAGTGACAGCTATCTAACTAAGCGATAAAAATAACAATCTGTACTGTGTATCTAAACTACAGAGAATTTTTATATTAATTGACTATTAAAATGAAAATAACAAACTTACCTGAAATTATCATCTCCTACTCGTCCTGTACATAGCATCTGCGTTCATTGTTTGATGAGGCCAACCTGCACTAGATTTTCCAATACTTCGCGTAAACACGAAGCAACAACGCTTTTGAATGCTAACAACATAACATGTAAAGGATGTAGCAACAACAATTTTATAATTTACAAATGATCACATTAAGATAAATCTCACTGCAAAGACTTGTATATAACTGCTCATTTAACAAAGAAGATTAACCTTCTGTTCATTAAATTGAAACAAGGTAATTGTTGTATGTAAAATGAGAGACATCAACTATGGACACTATTTAAATCCCATCACATCAACCTGTAACAAATTATGATATCTAAAGTAGTCAAAAATTTGATTACAAATTGAAATGAACAAAAACTTGAACAAAAGTATGATATGTTGAATCTAAAGCCGTACAAACATCCACTTTCATTCCAGTCTGAAAAAATCACCAATCCATAGTCTCTGCTCCCAAGCAGCGATGGTTTGTTTACAAAAATAATACATATATAAAGGCCACAGGATGAAAACATTCCTTGTGGAAATTATCAAAGCTGTTGCAAAAATTATGGGAATACAATCTCTCAAATTCCCATTTCTATCTAAGACTAACAACCTAATCTAAAAGTATGTAAAGAAAAAGCATGTTCAAAGATGCCACAGTCGATCCAATCTCCTTTAAAATTCGTGTGTACCTCTCAATGCACAAGAATACATGTTTTTCAGATTGCATTTTAGCTGTAAAATCAAAACAATTCAAATTCTCATAATTAGCTACAGAATCTCACGATTCTGTAGCTAGTTATTATTAAAAACAGAATTGTGTTTTATCAATTAAATCAAAACAGAAATAGATATGATTGAGCAAACAAATCCTTTATGCTAATTCAAAACAAACAAAATCAATTTAAAATCATTCTTGAAATACCATACCTCGGTTTCAGGGATTCGATTCGATCAAGCTATTTTTGAATTAACAATGGCAATGGTCGCCTCTACATTTTTGAAAACAACAGAGCCTGTGGTCTTCTACCTTTTATCATTAGCTAGCAACCTTTCGTTTTCTTTGGTTAGCACATTTACTCAGTCCTCCAAGGACTTGATTCGGGATTGGAGCAAAGGGACGTCTGTATAATATCGGTCGAGCCACGACTTGCATTCATTGCACTGTGGTTGATCAGGTTGTGCATTCACAGGTGAGGAACTTTTGAATTGACCATCAATGTCTCTGTCGAGTTTGATCCCAGGGTAGTTAGGGTCGTCTTTAAGACATGGCGGGAGGTTCGTCACATAGTCATAGGGCTTGGCTGAACAAAGGCCGTGTGAGTATGGATACTCCTCGGTCAGAAATTGTTCGATTTCGGAATCGGAATCTTCACTCAACAGAATTGGATTTTGGTCTGTGTTTTCTTTAGGTTTGTTACGAGCACACCTTGATACCCAGCGCGTGGCCTTTTTACCTTTGCAATTGATATCATTGTTGATATCGCCCTTTTTCTTTGCAGACCTCTTAACAGGCATACCATTTTCTTTTAGACATGAGTCAGGCAGGGTGTCGGGTTGGGCATCATTCAGGTAGGTCGAGGGTTTGAGATAGGGCAAGAGCGTAGGAGGAGGGATGACAAGCCCGAAAAGGGTTTCTGTAACAATCGTTTTGTCAACTTGTCCAATTTCAGGCCTAGCGAAACCATTTCTCAACAAGAAAGCGTCCCAACAATCGCCACTCAACCTCAACTGATGAATCACAATAATTTTAATTAAACAGTGGTGGAAGAGGATGGAGTCGGCTTTCTCCCTCTTGAAACGTTGAGCCATTTTATACAAACTCCGAAGGAGGAAATGTGGCATATTTAAATGAAAATCTATGAAACTCATGAGCAGTCGTAGGTGGTATAGGAAAACTAAACTGTATCTACCCTCGCATGTAATGAATTGCTTGATAATAGCCAATAAATCATGCCATCGAGATTTAAGAGTTGTAACTGGCATACCTTTGTCGCAACTTTTGATCTTTCTTGAGGTAAACAATAGTGGCCATGGTACTTCCTCAACCTTCGAATTTTTAAACCATTTTTTCCCTTCGGTTGGCAGACCAGTGGCTGAGCTAAGGAAATCCTCATTCAATTTGAGTTGGATGTCACCAACTTTGGCCCTGCAACCATCGAAAGTAAGTGCAAATCTTTGAGCGACTGCCAGGTTGAAACCCTCGAACTTCTCAATAAAAACCCTCCAACCATTCCTTTCCAGGTCCTCTAGAGCGTTATCAAACAACAACAAATTTTGGACGTCGTTGGGCTCGATTCGCACTACAGGAGCCATAGAAAATAGCACAATATCAACAGGGTAATCGACGAGGGGGTTTGACAGGGTAGACACAGAACCATTTTCCCGCAGCTTCCCCAAAACAAGAAAAGGCAGCACGAAATGCAAGACAGAGTGTTAAAGATTATGCGTGCGAGGGTGGTGGAGGAAATTGGGACCATGCAAAAATATCATGTCGGGCTGTACAATCGACGGCGCCTTGGTAACATGTTACATTCAAATCACAAGTGCATATCCAAATTAATTTTAAACAACATGTCAAATGCATTTTCACATAACCATTGAAAACCATGATATACATAACCAAAAATTGATCTGAATGTTAAATAAACAATGGCATTTGCATGATTTAAAAGAAACACCAATATGTCAAATTATTGCATCAATGATTACATCCAAGACACCAATATGTCAAATAACCATTGCATCAACGAATTTATAAATCGAAATCATATTAACAATAGTCAAAAGAAAAGTGAGTGGTGGTTTGATACATATGAAATCAAAGTGTTTTTGAGACCAAGGAGTGGTAACCATGTTCAAGTAGGTTCATGATAAACCAAATTATCATTAATCCTTTGATGTAATCAACATGAATTCTAACTGTGGGTTTTCACGCTTGCAGTCGTGAAAATGAAAATGAAAAGCAGGCGTGAAAAAATCGAAGAATGATGAGATCATTTAAACAGTTGCAACGATTAATGAAGGTTTGAAAACCTTGTGTAGGCAGCTTGTAGTAAATATAGAGATTAATATGGCTGCCAAAAATGGCGACGCACTGGTAGAAGCAGTTATCTCTGCCAAACGACAAAGTCCAAATTAGGATAATGAGAAATATTCCAACTCGAAAACAACCGGAAAACTGTTTGAACATCATCATCAATCATAAAAAATTCTAGTTTCAGATTGCTTGTTATTTAAAAGATGAAAACTGATGACCATCTAAACGAAAGCGAGTCACGATATTAAGGTTAAAATCTCCAATACTGTTGACAGAGCCACTGCTGCCAGTAGGCGTTCATAGCCTTGACAGGGTTTCCATTTAACCCACTCCAATATCTGTATCCTACCAGGAAGTTCTAGATCAAAACGAAGGACATTTAAGGTCAAGAGATTCCATATCTAAAAAAATTCATATACCCGACATTGCTTCGCTGCCAGCGGGCCTGTTCAATACCCTAGAAAAGTTATCTTGGCGTCATGCATGCATTTACCCATTTCCAGCAGACCTCTTCAGTATCCTGGCAGGTTTACAAGCACTTCCCACAGCTCTTTAATGATTTATTTGGTTTTTTAAAGATATTTAATCGAGCGGGGTGACGCTGAAAATTGTGATATTTTGGACATATTTTAAGAAATTACAGACCTTGAGAGAATTTTTTAACTTTCCTTCATTAAGATCTAGAGATAGTTTGTTGGTAGACCGACCTTCGAAGGCAGGGAGACATCTTCTGAGTTGTTCTCTTAAGGAACAGGGACAGCGTAAGAAGAAATAGATGATCATGAAAAGCTTCAATTACAAATTGAAATCAAGAAATGTCTTTCAATCAACTAGCTTTCTTCAACATGGTTGTAAACTTTAGAGGCATATCATAATAGATGTTTAGACAATCTTCAACGGTTATTTCAGAGGAGAAATTTTTCTGTTCTCTTAGTCTGAACAGTTCATGATGCAGGTATGTGTATTTCAACAGTAAAAATTGGTAAGCATAAGAGAGAAATCAAAACCAAAACAGTAAAGAAAAATGAAAAGCAAACAAAGGAAAAATATTTACACAGTGTACACAGGGTTGTCATCAAGTGAAATACCTTTTTAGAGCTTGGCCATTCACCGGATAGGTGTCTGGCTGTCCCTCTAGACTCTGTAATCTGAAAGAGCTGGGACCCAATTTCTCAGCAATTAAAAATGGTCCCAGCCATAAGTTCTGAAACTTCGTATGCTCTCCCTTTCCCTCATGTGGTTTGTCCCATTTTAGGGCAAGGTCACCTACTTCAAATTTTCTGTCAGAGGTAGAGTTGGAATCAAACCATCTTTTAACCACTAGTTGATGCTGATCCAACTTCCGTTTTGCTTGAGCCCTTACCTCTTCTAGTTTTATTAATGCGTTAATTCGATTCTCCAAAGGGGGGCAGTTCTCTTCTTGTATTTTCTGTGATAGCTGCAGTGAGGGAAGAAGAATATGTGGTGGCAGAATTGCCTCCCTGCCATAGACGAGAAAGAAGGGAGAGTTACCCACAACAGTTTTCGGAGTTACTCTATCAGCCCAGATTGCGTTTAACAATGCATTATGCCAATTTTTGTGATTTTCAGATACCGTTCTCTTGATGATTTTAATCAGATTCTTATTAGTTGATTCTGCCAATCCATTGCCTTGAGGGTAATAGCTGGCAGAATATTTTAATTTAATTCATTTTTCTAGAGCGAACTCACTCATCTCAAGAGACGAAAAATAGGAAGCGTTATCGAATACTAAACAGTCAGGGATACCAAAACGAGTAATAATATTTGAATTCAAAAAGGAAATTACCTGACTGATATTTACAGCTTTTAATGGGGCAGCCTCGGACCACCTGGTGTAATCCATGGATGTTATGATAAACTTATGCTGCTGTGAGGATGGCGGATTGATTGGACCTATAATATAAAGACCCCACTACTGAAAAGGGGAGTCTACTGAAACAGGCTGCAAAGGGAAGGTTGGTTTCTGTATCCGCCCAAATCCTTTTTGACAAATAATGCACTTGTGACACAAGGCATGAGCGTCTCTAAAAAGTGTAGGCCAGTAATAACTTGTTCTTAATACTTTATGGGCAGTTGTATCCCTACCAAAATCCCCACCGGCCTCTCCTGCGTGCAATTCTAATAAGACCTTTTCTACTTCATCTTTCTCAAGACAGCGCATTAGTACTCCATCAAAATTTTGACGAAACAGAATACCATTAATAAACTAAAAGGAGGCAGATTTCAATCTTAACGCTTTTATTTTAGTGGGATCCAGGTGGCGGGGGGCTGACCTGTGTTCAAGGTAGAATTTTATATCATCATACTAGGGGCTAACAGGGTTTTGTGCACAGCAGATTAAATTTTGGTTGTGTTGTTCTGGGTTTGACACATCATTTTCTTCTTGTTGTCCTGTGGATGAGTCAGCGACTAACTTGCGTAGCCCTTGACCTCTCACTATTTGTGATGGGGTGATTTCTATGTCATACTCTTGTAAGGAGGTGACCCAGTTCACCCTCTTTTCGCCTAGTTCTTTCTTTACTAACAGATTTCTGACGGCTGGGTAAGGAACAACAATTTTCGTCCTAGATTTAAAAAGATAAGATCAGAAGTGTTTTACTGCTTTGAAAACAGCATAGGCTTGTTGATATACAGCTGGGTAATTAAGTTATGCGCCTTTTAAATAAGAGATCATAAAGGCAATTTGGCCTTCATTGTTTTCAGCGTTCTTTTGAGTTAGGACAACAGTGTAGGAGCAGTCAGAAGCAAATGTGTAGAGCGTGAAGTCTTGCGAAAAGTCGGGGCTCATGAGAGAAGGAGCGTCTATTATGGCATTTTTTATTGAATTAAAATCTTGGTTTTCTAAGGGTCCCCAATGATATTGTACGTCCTTTTTTATTAAGTTTTGTAAAGGTCTCACCATTTCTGAAAAACTGGGGACGAATCTCCTGACAAAGTTTATCTGACCTAAGAAAGACTGCATAGACTTTATTGACGAGGGAGGGGGGAGTTTCGAGATGAATTGAGTCCTTTCAGGGTCAATAATCATCCCTTCACTTGATATAATAAATCCTAAGAGCTTACCTTGTTCTACTGCGAAGATAGATCTTTTAGGATTCAAGGAAATGTCGTACTTACGACATCGCTGGAGAACGACTCTCAAATGAGCTAGATGATCAGCTTTGTTTTTCGAGAATACAGTAATATCATCTAGGTAAACTATGATAGATTGATTGATTAATCCTCGAAAAGTGATGTCCATTGCTCTCTGGAAAGTGGCACCTACATTAATGAGTCCAAAGGGAATTTTCCTATAAGCATAGGTGCCCCATGGAGTGTGGAAGGTAGTTTTAAGTTGGTCTGGTGTTATAACCCTAAATTGCACCACACATGCTTACCAAGCATCAGGCCAACTCATATCCCTTCCTTGCTAAATCCATGTTGAACAAAATCTTGAAAATCCTCTTAAATCAAGTGGCACGCGCCCTAACCCACTACTGCACGCGTTGGAACGCTAGCAGGCCTCTTACAACACGATTTTGAACGTTGGCAGGCCTACTACAGCTCGTGTTTACCTAACAAAGCACAAAAATAGGAAATTTTCCGACGGGACAAAAAGCTATGGGTCAATTAACCAAAACTCCCGGCCATGCATGGCCGAGAGTTCGTCCAAAACCCTAGCTCCTTCTAGCCTATAAAATAAGGGGTAGGGGTACTATTTGGAGGAGGAAAAAGATAGCAAAGAAACTCTGCCCAATTGTCGAATCCATTTGTCCCAACCCTTTAGCCTTTCCTCAAGATTAAGGAGAATTAAAGCAAAGCAGTTGGAGGACAAAGAAGAGGAGGAGCCCAGGATTAGGATCGAGGAACGGTGGCCGGTATCTATCATTATTGTAAATTGATTCATCTTGAGATTAATAAAAGAATACTTTTCCCGTCCCAATGCACGAGTTATATATATTTTATTTTATTTATGCTTAATCTCTAACCCTCAAGTAGAAAAATAGCATGCATGCGTAGTGTTTTGTATCGATTGCAGGATTGTCTTTGGAAGGAGCAGCACAAGCAAGCGGATAAAGCACAACAGAGAATCTACCTCAAACATCGATAGAAAAAGGTTAGTAGATCTTTTCCATGCTTGTGTGTGAAAAAGGGGTTTGAGTATTGGGGTGATAGGTTAAAAGTGGTTTCTTTAAGGTCATGATATGCGTACAAGTTCAGCCCTAGCTTGTTAGTCCATAGGGTATTATTTCCCAACAACAGAATTGGTGACTCCACTGGGGATATTACTCTTAGGGTTCCAAATTTAGTTGAAGGTTTTTGGGTAGTTCAAAGAATTAGATTTTATGTTTCTTTGTTTGTTTGTTTTATGTTAGGTCAGAGCTAGTAGGGAACCTGGTTCTTAATACCAGTTTTTCCTTGACTTTTGCTTGACATTTATTATCGGGACACACAGAGGTACACGCGGCCTGCAGAAGGCCTGCACGCGTGTAACCCGCGCCCTAACCTTCTACAGCCCGTGTTTGAATGCTTGCTATAGAGGTTTCAGTAGCATGTAGGACTCAGAGAACTTAAGAGGCAGTCTCCTCTTCCCTGTCAGAATTTCACATTCTCAGGGGGCTTTCTAGATCCTGTCTGGGTCTTGTTGGTTCACAGTCTTGTCGCAGTATTCTTTATTGTGTTTGTTATTTTGTGCATTTATTTTCCTTTTCTGTTAAAGAAGAAGCATCCAAGCCTTCAAGAGACCCTGGTTGTCAATACCAAAGGCCTCTTCCAGGTCTGGGCTGTCTGTGTTTAGTTTTGTCTTGGATTTTACACATACACGTGGCCTGTACCAGTTCAGCCCGTGGGTACCCGTGCTCTATTAGAGCTCAGCATGCATTTGTACGCGTGATGTTTCAGTGACAGTCGCGGGCTTGTCAGGTTGCTTTTCATTCAGGGTGGGGCAGTCATCCCCTCTTGTGGTGAGAAGTTTTTCCTCTCAGGGGTTTGAGTCTAGGGTTGCACAGTCAGTAGGTTAGGGCCTCTTATCCTTAGCCTGTTTTTTCTTAGTTAATGCTTGATAGAAAAGATAAAAAAAAAAAAAAAAATTGTTTTATGGTTTTTAGACAAGCGTAAGAAGCGGTGCTTTCTCGATTTCCATTGAGTGTCTTTGCTCTGTTTCTTTGCGATCTGTGCTTTAGGCTAGAATTTTATTTTGTTTTCTTGGTTTTGTGCTTGTCGGCATTTTCCCTTTGTTGCTTCATTTAGCACTCAAATAAAAAAAAATATATATCTTTTTCATTTTCTTCTTTGTTTGAAGATTGTGTTGTTGCATCAGTAGCTAGGAAGAAGTCTTTTTTCATAAGTTGTTTTGCAGTGCATTTAGCGCATAAGTAGCTCGCAGATTGAGCGAAATTCCTTTATGTTTGCTGCATGAAATCTTAGAAAATTCAAAAATAAAAAGAAATCTTTCTTGGTGAAAAGTTGTTGGTTTTTGCATTTTTTGTAAAAGTTTTTGTTTCCAAGCATTTCTTATTCATTTTGCTTTGAGTATTTACACACCATCAGTTTCACCTTCATACCTTGTGACGTAAAAAATCTCATTAAAAGAAACGCTAATTAAAAAATATTAGACTTTTTGTTTGTAGGGTTCATACACTAGCTCAGGACTAGGGCCTTGGAATAGGTTGGAGAGTAAATTCTCCAAGGCCACTCAAACCAAACATTGGAGTCTGTCATAGGGAGTGTAGAAGTCCAATTACGTGAAAGTTATCTGGGACCCCCCTCTAACCCAGGGGCTAAACACGAGGTCGTGTAAGGAAAGGTAGCGGAGATAACCCCTCCAAAGCTGGACCAAGCGTAGTGGAGAACACATATCGAGGATTTGTTGAGGGATTCCATCGTTTGAATTTTCCACGGAGCTTCATGGGTCTCGAATCCGTTCGAGGTCCTCAGTTGTCTTCCGGACCATTTTCTCTCGATACCCTTGACAGGTTTCGGGCTTGATACCCTGCTCATTGTGGTCTACCCGACTATCGACTGTACCCACCTGGTGATTGTTCGCGTGCTGGCAAACTAGTTGCCAATATTTTCTAGGGACATACATAGGTGACTGCGAGGGTATACCGCGATACCTAGGACAGACATTGGGCCACGCTTTGCAGAGTATACCCAGAGGGTGATTCCGTATTCGAGCTGCACTTGCACCGGTAAGTTGCTCTAGTGTTGGTTGTTGTAATTGTTCTTCAAAATAGTTAGTGATTGCTTGTCTTATCTCATAGGGGCTTCTTTTAGTGTGTGTTACTGTTTGTTCGTGTAGAATACCTTAGCGTGTCGTGGATCTTCTCACACAGTGGAGGATTCAGAGCTCCACCGGTCACGAAGGCTTCTGGGCCTGCCGTCGGTTATACTGGAGCCATCCCCGCCACCATTGAGGCGGAAGCTAGACCAACAAGGTTCTTTCGAAGCAACCAGGTTACCAACCATTGAGCCCGAACAAATCCTGGAGGGATCAACCGCCAATATTGGTTCGGTTGAAACCCCAACCACTGATACTTGGCCACAAGTGATTGTGCCAATTCAATTTTACGAACGCCTGTCAGTGCCTCACACAGCTATGGCAACAAACGTTGTTACTTCCTCTGGGAATTCTTCCATTCCCATCACCATTGCTACCACAGGAGAAGCTTCTCCTAACTTTCCCTTGTCGATGGTCCGGGCCACCATGGTCTCGTCCGCAACTACGTCGCACAGTGGACCGACCCCATCTATCGCGGCGGCCACCAACGCTTTCACACCTAGTGCAACAGGCCCTTCGTTCTCATATGGTATGCCTAGTTCAGGCACAAGTCCTGCACTCACTCACTCCACTTTACAGACTTTGGGTCTGGGGGTAGGGAGCTCTAACGCTCCTCTTCAAGGTCAACATGGGGGCATTCCTGTCCTGTTTAATGCTTTTCCTTATGCTGGAGGTCATATCTCTCCTTCGTCCCCTTCGCTTGGTGATCCGCATCAGCAGTCCGTCGGGCAGCCTACACACACGAGTTCATTTGGAGCCGGGAGTCAAGGAACACCTGCACAAACTCAGCCGGTAGGTTCGTCACCGTTTGTTTGGAACAGGACGTTTGGTAATAACACTTTCACATCCACTTCTTTCCCATCTGGGTGCACACCCATTTTTGGACAGTCTACTCCAGCATAGGGTATTATTCCTGCGTTGGGGGCACATATAGCAGGACCTTGGAACTCAGGACAAGGATCCATTCCTTCCTCTGGAATGTCGTTCTGGGGTAATTCTTTCCACAGTCAATGGAACCTCGGAAAGACTTCTATGCCTCTCCCATCAGGACCGTCATGGAGTAATCCTTCCCAAAGTTCGTTAAACACGATGAATTCCCAACATCCTATGTCCTTTATGGGGAATCAGCCAATGATGTCTCCACAGATGCAAAACCCTTATGTTGGTTAGGGCCATGGTTTCTACCAGAATCCGGGCCAGCAGCCAAAATTTTCCTGGCAACCTGGTGCCAGTCAAACTCCAGGACCCTTTTTCCCAGGCTATCAGCAGCAACCCAAACTACCATTCTTGGCGACGTTACACTTGCCAGATTTGACATGGTTGTTAAATGATCCTATCTGTCACGATCCGCGTTGGCCTCCTATGCCAACGAAGTTGCCTTCGGACATTCCAAAGTTCGAGGCCAAGCCTAACGAAGATCCAGGTGATCACGTGACTACTTTCCACCTTTGGTGTTCATCTAAATCACTGAAAGATGACTCTGTCCAATTGCAATTGTTTCAACGCACTCTTATTGGGAGTGCTGCAAAATGGTACATAGAGCTTGATCGTTCACGATATTCTTCTTTTGGCGAATTGGCGATGGCCTTCCTTAACCATTTCCAGTTACCTGTGAGATACGATGCAGGCACAGAGCTGCTTGCTAATTTCGAACAGACGACAGCAGACCATATCTCTGATCATATTCGAGAGTGGCGATGCCAAAAGAGTCTAATCAAAGTACCAGTTCCACCAGCATTCCTTCTTGAGTGGTTCCTTAAGTCTTTAGTACCGCAATTATCCAAAGACGTCGCAACTTCTGAGGTTTTCTCCGAAGAAGATGCCATCATGAGGGCTCAACAGTTTGAGCTTATCTATTCTCAGTCTGGTCTATTGTACAACATCCTGCCGGATGCACCATGATCGATACTGGATAAAACCAGACAGAGAGTCAGACCACATGCCGATGGTATCGTTGGTTCGGCACAAACCAAGCCCTCTGAGCAATTGACAAAACAATTGCAACAGTTATCTATACAACACTCAGTGGCCAGCCAGACTACTACTTTGGCTGCTCCTCCTACCCAAACGTCGAAAGTACATTCCGTATAGATGACTAACCCAAAGGCCACTCAACAGCCTGAAGGGAAGAAAAAACAATGCAAGAAGGGTAAGGGGGATAAGAAACCCACTGATAATGCTGGCGAGGGCACCACGAAAAAGA
This sequence comes from Picea engelmannii, assembly GCA_009831015.1. Taxonomy (NCBI): domain Eukaryota; kingdom Viridiplantae; phylum Streptophyta; class Pinopsida; order Pinales; family Pinaceae; genus Picea; species Picea engelmannii. The sequence continues at coordinate 337,585 of ML798442.1, read as the reverse complement.
GGAAGGCGAGGTATCCGTGCAACTTATGTGCGGAAGACCACCCGACCCATCTATGTCCTCGACTTGCGGAGGCCCAGAAGTTTATCACACAGCAACAACAAGCCGTGTTGACTAATCCCTTTCAGCATGGGAAAAATTTAACTCAAGCCTCTACAAGTGCCGAAGGGGGCAGCCAAGAAACCTGCCCTCCCCCAAATAATTCCTCTTCCGCGAATGTATATATTGTTAGGGGTGATGCTTTAATAACGACTAGAGCGCACGACTATAGTAAACCAAGCGCCTCTGAGAAGGGCAAAGAAGCCGAACTCCCATCTCTTCCTCTACAGATTGAGAAGACGTTGGGAGAAACGATGACATGCATTCCAAAAGGTGCGTTTAAGAAAGCTTCTCACAATCCAAACGCAAGGGCCACCCAAAACTACTCTGTGGTGGAAGATTTATCCCAAACCCCTTGTGCTATGTCCGCTTTGGAGGTCCTCCAAAGTTGCCCTGCTCAGAGAAAAGCCTTGTTGGCTGCTTTAGGCTCTACTGAGACTTATAACCCGGGTACCATCATGTTAGATACGACTGACTTGAAACCTCGTCTGCCTTACCACGTCGCGTTTCAGATAGTAGTGGCTCATCCCGAGAAAAATTTTACACGGAATATTTTCCGCACGGTGGTCGACGAGGGTGCTTCGACTTGCGTTATGTCGTTATCATGCTGGAAAGCCATTGGTCAACCTGAGTTGTCTCCCTCACCTACTCTCCTCACTGCGTTCGACGATCTTTCTTTCCAACCACATGGCATCATTCCTTCTTTCCCTGTGCAGTTAGGGGGAAAGACCGTGTGCGTCGAAGTAGAGGTAGTCGATGCCCCCCTCGACTACAATCTCTTGTTAGGTCGTAGTTGGACTTATGCTATGATAGTGGTGGTCGCTACATTTTTCCGAGTCTTATTGTTTCCACATGAAGGCCGGATAGTGACCATTGATCAATTGTCCTTCTCTAGACCTGACCCATCTTTTGGGGAATCCACGGTTCCCATGATAGATAATCCTCAAGCCGGTGTTGTTAACGTAGGAGTTGGTTTGTGCCCATCTTTGATGGGTACTTTAGATTACCCACCTCCTCATGGTGATTTCAAGTTTATATTGACTCACCACAAGGCTGAGATTTTTCAATTCTCGTCATTCCGCAAGACTTACTTTCAGGATCCATGGATTCTTCCTTCCCCATCGGCTATGATGGATGAGATAGGGCACTCTGGCATGTCCATGCCCTTGTCGGCCGCTGAAGTAGCGTACTCTTTAGTCCAGCAAGCTTCAGCTACTCCTGATCCGACTCCCGCACAAGAGTTGGATCCACCTCTAGAACCTATCTGGGCTCAGGGTTCTCGTGCCAACACTGATTTGTTGGATTTAGTCTTGCCTTCTGACGAAGTAGTAATCGAAGCAATGACCAGTCCGGACAAACCTTGGGAAGATCTTCATCATAGATCATATTTCCTCCCAAATTTAAGCCGAATCGAGGCAGGAGAATTCACTATCACCATGACGGGAGATCAGCCATGTCCTATTAACCTCTTAGCTACACAGGAAATTTATGTTGAGGGCAATATGGCGAATAGTGCTGAAACTATACCTATTAACATCTCCCGAAACCTTGGCATCATGGAGAATGTCTTCGTCGGAGTGGATTGCTCCCCCGAAGAGATTCAGATTTACACGGATCTTTTCAAAGAATTCCACGACATTTTTGCCTGGTCTTACGAAGCGATACCTGACATCGACCGACAAAGTGTCGATCATGGGCTACCTTTGTTGTTTTTCAAGCTCACTTTGAAACCTAAAAGAAACATCTGGCGAGACTGTATTTATGCTTTTCAATCTCGTCCGGATTAACTGAGAAAAGTAACCATTATGGAGTCTTCTTTAAGCCCTTTTCAGACTCCTTAAAGATGAAAAGATTGCCGAGTGACCTTGTTTCTTCACACTCATTAAATTGGTCCAGAAGAACGTTCCTTAAACGGGTCTCCTTTTAAGCCCTTTTCAGACCCTCTCAAAATGAAAAGATTGTCGAGCGATCTTGTGACCCTTCACGCTCGTTAAACTGAAATTTGAAGTCATGTCTGTCCGGTGGTAGTTTACCCCTTTTTCGGTTCAGATGGTCAATTGTACAAACAAAGGAATACTCTATTGAATGTCCATTCTTTAGAAGAGTATCCTCAGGTAAGATTTTATTCCTTTTTAGGGCCTGAGGGACTAAATTTACGAAAAAGAAACCCCCCCGGAGTCCATAGTTAATCTCTTTTCAGACTCCCTAAAATTGAAAAGATCGCCGAGTGACCTTATTCTTTCACACTCGTTAAAACGGTCCAGAAGAATATTCTTGACGGAGTCCATAGTTAAGCTTTTTTCAGACTCCTTAAAATTGAAAAAATAGTCGAGTGATCTTGTCCTTGTCACACTCGTTAAAATGGTTTTGAATTGACGTCTAATCGGTGCTAGTTTACCCCT
>ML798442.1:313825-324775 GCA_009831015.1 Picea engelmannii | reverse complement strand
AGTGGCATTAATAGAAAAAATTTATTACATTGGAACACTCTCCTTCACTAAAAAACATGTCATATTCCCAGACCAAATAATGTTAGTGGGAATTAATGACATAGCACATAAAAGAACTTGCTGGAGATAGATCCCTCGCGCGATTGAGCAATCGAACTTTGAAATGTGTTAAACCCAAATGTGTTTTGCCATCAAAATAGGGGAAGAAGGGGAACCTCAAAATGGTAGGGCCTATTTTTAGGGGCCTCTAATCTGCTGGGATGAGCAAATAATGTCTGAAGTTGCGGCCCTCATGGAGGAATAAAAATAATTATTCCCGCAAAACTTCATAGAGCTGAAGGGTAGAAAAGGTGGCCTGGGAGAAATGAAGATAGATCTACATCCAGATGCGAAGCCAGTGAAGTACACGCCATACAGGTTTAATCCTGGAGTTAAGGAGAAGGTGAAGAAGGAAATGACAGGATGTTGGGTGGGGGGGGGCATTAATAGAAAAAGTTTATTAGTGGCATTAATAGAAAAAATTTATTACATTGGAACACTCTCCTTCACTAAAAAACATGTCATATTCCCAATAACTTTCATATGTTAGGTTATGCTTTAGTCGTTAGAGAACCATTATTATTGTCCTAAATTACTATAATTGTGTAAACTCATCAAATTTGTTTAATTTCCTATTTTCAAGGATAGGAGTTGTTAATTATACTTATTTCCATTTGACTTCTACATTATAGATTCAATTTTTTGGCATATGCTTGTTTATTTCTTTGTAGTTGCCAATATACACAATGGAACACCCTCCACTAAAAAGCATGCCATATTCCCAATAAATTCCTTATGTTAGGTTATGCTTTAGTTGTTGGAGAACCATTATTATTGTCCTAAACTACTATAATGGTGTAAACTTATCAAATTTATTTAATTTTTTATTTTCAAGTATAAGAGTGGTTAATTATACTTATTTTCATTTGACCTTCTTTACTGTGGATTCAATGTTTTGGCATATGCTTGTTTATTGTTTATTTCTTTGTAGTTACAATTTAATTGATTTGAATTTGATTTAGGATTCTTGTAGGATTGGCTCATGACATATTCTTGTACAAGTTATTGTGTCAAAATAATAATTTTGGTTTTTGGTGGTGGTAATGTTGAAGTGGGTTGTAATACTATGGTTTTGAGTCTCTGAATTAATAATGTATTTTTTGTTTATTGATGAGAGATCGAAGTACCTAAATAATTGAAAAGGTTGGAGAGCGTAGGGAATGTAATACTTTGAATAATTTTAATAAAAAAAATTATCACTGGTTGCGAGACGGAAAAGGACAAGAGTTATAGGGGCCTATAATTCCATGAGAGAGGGGGGTTGAGGGTCTAATCCTTTATATTTTTACCCTTGAATTTAGTGAGGAAGGGAAGGGCCACATGAGTCTTTTGGAGAGGCTATGTTATGCCTTGAGAGATATATAAACCCTACCTATGAGTTGTTTGGGGGTTGTTTCCTAATTGTTGTTGCTTCATTTTTTGGGTTGTTGGTTTGTTTGGACCACCTAAGCCTTGTTCATCATTACTTTCCTTCTTTCTCATGTTGGATATGGTTTTGGGCATGGGGAGATGATTTTCTAGAGGTAGTGATCCATGGTTGTTGGATATAGGAATTACCGGCATTCCAACAAAAATTTGATGCATGTGTGCATGAGAATGACGATAGTAATGCCAAGACTATCTACAACTAAGAATCTTGGAAGTTTTTAGCATTGAGATTTCCTAACTCATAGCACTAGAGACCTATATCGAGGTGAACATCCTAAGGGACTGTGTGACAATGAAGGGGGTTCATGCTCTTGGGTTTTGCAGGCTGATGAGGAAGAGAGCTAGTAAACTAGGATTATTGTATGGTTGAGAAACTAAGAGAGTTGATTTTCCAGACTAGTTTAGGAAAACTAGAGTCATCCTAGGACCCATCCTTGTGGATTCTTAGCCCTAGCTCGGGGGTGACCCACTGTTGAGATATAGAACAAAAGTGTCTATTGATGGGTGGAATGTCTAACGTCTACAACCAATTGGTGAAACTCTTTTAAAAGATACATCTCTCTATATTTCTTTGCAATTTTATTATGTCATGTATTTTATATATCTCTCTTATATGTTTCTTGACGCCACCCGTGCCCTCGACGGCATGGTCGCCTTCACCAGGACCTTCAACGACTCGGCCCGAAGAGTCGATGCTCTTCCAACTCCCCTCGGGAGTCTCTGTTGCCCACAGGATGCTCCTCCGTGATCTCTTCTTCACGTATCGGGAGATCGGGTCTCGTGATATCGCGAGTCTTGCAACACTCTCCTCGTGCAATCAACCACTGAAACCCCGATCCCCGATGGTCAACGGTCAAATCTTGGGATATCGTCACTCGCGACGCCGAGCTCTTATGTTTTGAATCTCCGAGTACTGAGGTGCTGATCCCCGATATGAGGCCACCTGTCCTCCACTAAGTCTCCCGGGCCCCACGCTGCCACGTTAATCTCGGGTCTTCGCGGATCGCGGATCCACGATACCAAGTTTCCCTGCTGCTGGAAACCCCGAATACCGAAACTCCAATACTCTGGATTTGTGCCACCTGTCCCTCCGAGGATCGACGGCTCCCACTAAATCGGGAAATCGCGGATCGCGATTTCGACGTGCATGTAATCTTTGCACTCGCCAACCCCGATTTACCGATATCTTGACGGCAACTGACTTTCTTCGTGCGCCTGTGATTTAACTCCCTCACAGCTCTTTCACGATCTGACGGTCGGCGGGAATTCGGGACTCTCCTCGATCAATTTAAGTCGTCGATTCTCTTCCTCTTGAGAATCCTTCCGGCTTCACAACCTTTGTCCAATGCAACTGAAAACAAAAGTGTTATCCCTCCAGAGCTTTTATCAACTCGAACTTCTTCAGAGATTTCTCGAACACGCTCCCTGTGCTCGGTCTTCAACCACTTGCCAAAAGGTGATGAAGTCTCATGGGTCCTGTGCGCTCACGCCCGCAACAGCCTCGACCCTTTCCTTCTCAGACTTGCTACTGAGACTCCACGTCCAACCTGCACTCACCTACAAGGTTTGAACAATCCAAACCGCTCAAGGCAAAAGAGAACGAAAAATTCAACTGCTTAGCCTCCTCGACGCACTCTATGCGGAGGTATTGGACTGCACTCGATGCAGGAATCTCCTGGCCTAAGCAGAGAAACAATTGAAACTCATTCTCTCAGGTTTCTAACCTGATATGCAATCACATAAGCAGCATATAACAGATAAGCATAAAAGGAAGCAAGTAAGCAAAAGCATAACATCAACAACACAAAGGTATCCAACACATCCATGGAATTGAATCAAAGCTTTCCTATTAATTCAATATCTGTACATGGAGGTTTCTGCACAAGCTCTCTACTCTGCTCTCTTCTTTCCCTCAATTGATAATGCTTTTTTTACAATGATACAAGGGAGGGTGTCTATACTCCGTTTTCCCTCTCGAAAGGTGACTGTCTAATCTACAATAAATTTCTATCTAACAGCCTTAATAGTCTTAAATGCCTTCCTATCTATAACATAATACAAGTGCGCCCGGCTTTGAATGTCTTTTGTTAAACGGCGGCGCAACAATCACCCAAGTAGAATTCAAAATTTGGGGTTCGCTGGCTTGTCCAGTTGTATGTTCTCTTCCCACGCTTTGGCTCGCTTGATAGGTGAGCGATGCTCCTGCATCATTTAATACATGCTAGCTATTATAAATTGTTTTGCATGGCCAATTATGCTTTATATTTCAGTCATGCATTTTTCTTTTTATTTCATTTATGTTATTTTTTTAATTATTTTCATAAGAAAGGTATCATCATTTCAAAATCAACTCAAGCAAGTGAACTTTTGAGGCACCTGGGTAGTGGGGTGTGTCACAGATTGGTATCAGAGCTTGTTCGTAATTTTTGGGATGCATGGGATGACTACAAGTTGAATATTGCTTTCTATGCAGAAACTGAGTTGGTGGGGTGCTAGGAAACTAAACCATTTCTTGAAATCCTAGAAAAATTTCATGATTTTTTTGTGAATATTGGAAACTTTTTTAAAATCGTATGTACAATGATGTTAGCGTGACTAGGATTAACATGGAAGGGTGACCTTGCAGTCAATGTGGAGCCACAGTGGAATTTTTTCCCTGTGGTAGGGCCACAGTGGTGGGTCATGGTGGCAGAAGTTGTGGTACCAAGGGATATGAACATATGGGCATCCGAAGGTCCTTGTGTTTGTTGTTGTTTTCAAGGGATGGATGTCGAATGCCTTTCACCTTGAGTTGGAATTGGAACCTTGATCTCAAAGAACCATCACCATCCAAAGATATGAGATCTAAATATTTATTATGCAATCTTTTTTATGAAATGCCAGATCTAGATGTTGGAACCATGCATGTTGGAACCTCAGGGTGTCATTAACACCCCTATTTTTTAAACTTATGTTACCAATATTGACTTTGGATCTTCCATCAACCTCCATTGTCCGATCAAGAAGACATGTATATTCGTACAGTCAGAGGTGTGGGGTGGTACCCACACATCCCTACAACAATAGGAGTACACCACGTGGTCAAATGACAAAGTGTTGGGTGGGCTTGTCAGTGCGGTGACATGAAGGCCACGTGGTGGGAGTATTGGAGAAGTCAAGATAAGAAGATGTCAGATGTGGGGCTTGGACATCCGGGAATATGGAGGTCCTTACAATTTTTTTTTATTGTTGAGGTCTAGACGTCAGATGTAGGGGTTAACATTTAGGCATTTGGGCATCTAGAGTCCCTGGAGGCAAGTTTTATTGTTAAGGGGCAGATTCATATTTCCTTTTTAAGTGACGTTTTGTGAAGACCCAGATGTCGGATGGTGGAGACGGGAGGTGGAGCCAAGACCATCTAAAGATCAAGGGATCTGGAGATTTATTTTGGGTGACTTTACGCAAAGAAATGGATACCATATGGCAGAAACAAGACCATTTGGAGATACACAGATCTAGAATTTTTGATAAAGGGATTTTTCCAAAGAGCTAGCTTTTGGATTCCATGTAAACCAGTATCACGTTAGCAGAGTGTCATGTTAGCAGTGTATTCATTAGAAGGCCATAGTAGTAGTCCATGGAGGGAGAGACTGGATGGAAAAACCGAATGTCAAATTCCAAGATGCAGAACTAGGTGGGGTAGAACCATGAACCCAGGATGGAAGGAAAATTCTAGGTGGATGGACATGTCATCTCGATGTGGATGCCACATGGTATGACCCTCGTATAGAGTGAATAGTTGGAAATATGACATGGTAAGGCTTGGTGGAAGCACGCCATTGCAAGCATGCTAGTGGAGGTGGATGAATGTTTGGATGTTGTGTGGTGGTCTAGTATAGGTGGAACCTGATTGGATGGAACTGAGACCACCCAGACATCCAAGAATCTACAAGTCCTTGCAGTTGTTTTTTTGGAGGGTCATATGCCATATTCCTTGTGCCTTGAACTTTAGGAATGGAACCTTGAGGTGGAACCCTTGATCATTCGAATATCCAAGACATCCAGGAATAAAAACCTTGCATGGGAAATTAGTGGAGGGATGGATATAGATGAAGGAACCTTGACCCATGGAACGGTTACCATCCAAGTATCAAAGAATCCAAGGATCCTGGATTTTGGAAAGGTCTGGATCCAAATTCTGTCAGTATTTGGTAGTGAACTAATGGTAAAGTTAATGTTAATTGATAGAAACTACACATAATTGTAATTTGGGGAAAAAAGGGGCATGTTTTAGGAGGCCATAAATTTCAACTCATAGATCATATTGAGGCATGTGAATAGTTGTTGGAAAGATAATTTGAGGCATGGAGGATGGATAGGGAGCCTTTATTCATGAGAGAGAATCCAAATGCCAACATATCAGTGTTGGTAATGCATAGACGGAACATAATGGACATAGAAGAAAAGTGGAACCAACAAAATGGGTAGAGAATATGAAAATATTGAGGATGGAAATGTAAAGTTATAGAGATGATAATGAGAAGAACATTGAAGGAACTAGAAGAGAATGATCATATAAATTCTCAGATTATGCAAATCCTAAATCAACTACAAAGAAAAGTGAAGAATGGATCAAACTTGAAACATGAAGAAAGAGGAAAACATCAGGAAAGGAGAGACAAATACAAAAGGCCCAGTCACTCAAGGAGTGCTAGTAGAACCCAAATACATAAGTCTATAATTCAATTAGTCATAATATTTTATGCATCTAAAGAGTTAAGGAGAAATCCAGAAGTGTCTCATGTTAGGCATCAAATAAGAAGATATGAGTTAGATAGTTTGCAAGGATAGCTTAGGAAGATTAAGCCACCATCCTTTGATGGCGAAAGAGAAAGGGAAGATGATGTCTAATCCTATTTAATTGGAATAGGGAAGTACGTTCAGCTGCACAACTAATCATCCAACCTAGAAGAAATGATTTCCACATACAATTTTCATGGAAAAACTACTATGTGGTGGGATTAGTTGAAGCAATATGAGCACCTTGACAGGAGTAGGATTACTTGGAAGTAGTTCAAGAAATAATTTCAGTAGGAGTATCGTTTAAAGCACTATTATGACATGAATATGAAAGAGTCATTTGAACTCTAGTTGGGGAGCATGACCATGGGAGAATATGAAAATAATCTCCTAGGATTGTTGAAGTATGTGGGGTTTATAAAGGATGAGAAATTCAAGATACAAAGGTTTATGAGTGGACTTCTCTCTTTCTATAAAGATAAAATTTAGTATGATGAACCGAAAACCTTGATAGAGGCCATTAAAAGGGATAAATTCCTATATGAGAAAGGAAAAGGTGGAGAGTATTTTCATAAATCTTAGAAGGATAACAAGAAGGATAAATATGATAAGAGAAGGAAGGGATTCAAACCTCCTTCTAGTAGGAAGAATCCTAGCACAAATAAGAAAGATCAACATAATAATGACTTTGAGAAGGAATATACCTTGGGGAAAAGGGGAATAACACCTATCAAATATTGGGGATACAAAGAAGATCACAAGTACAAGTATTTCCCCCACAAAGAGGGTAAAACAAAGACACTACATAACACCCAAGACGTTGCTACAATGGAAGATATGGGAAGAAGTAATCCATGGATCTATGCATCCCTAGAAGACCAACTAGAAGAACATAAATCCCATATGATTGAGGTTAAAGGTAAGATTTCAAATCATCTTGTTGTTATTTTAATTTATTTAGGAGCAAGCCATAGTTACATTGACCCTAAAATAGTGCAAAGATTTAATTTGAAGAAAAGAAAAATTGAAAGATCATGGTTGGTTTAGTTGGCCACTGGAACCAAAATAAGGATCAATGAGACTAGCAGAGATGGTATAATAAATCTGAATGGAGTGTGCACCAAGATTGACCTAAATATCATACCCTTAGGATCCTATGATACCCTAATTAGAATGGATTGGATGGCCATGCATCATGTTTTCCTGGATTGCCAAAATAAGACATTTACATGTCTTGATGAAGGGGGAAGCAAATCATTGTGAAAGGAATCCCAAGACCCGTATCCATCAGGAATATTCCATCCTTGCAGTTAAAGATATGTTTAAGGAAAGAATTCCAATTGTTAGTAACTCATGTGGAGGATCCATAACAGTTTAAAGAGACAAGACTTGAATAGTTTTTATCATTGCAAGAGTTCGAGGATGTATTTCAAGAAATACCTATATTTCCACCATGGAGGGATACAAATTTATCTATTGATTTAGTGTCAGGAGCTTCCCTAGTATAAAATACTCCTTACAAAATGAGTACATTAGAATTAAAGAAATTATAGATGCAAATAGAAGAAATTTTGAAGAAGGGAGGGATACATACACCCAAGTGTTTCCACCTGGGGAGCACCAGTACTCTTTGTGAAAAATAAATATGGGACATTGAGGTTATCTATTGACTTTAGGTAGTTGAACAAATCCACTGCAAAGAACAAGTACCCTCTACCAAGGATTGATGACCTCTTTGAATAGCTAAGAGGAGAAAAAATATTTTCAAAGATTGACTTGAGATCAAGATATCACCAAGAGAGAATCAAGTAAGAAGACATCAGTAAAACAACTTTCATAACCAATCATGGGCATTATGAATTTGTAATGGTGCCATTTGGATTGACTAATGCACTAGTTGTCTCTATGGTGCTTAATGAATGACATATTCATAAATTATTTGGATAAGTTTTCCATAGTGTTCTTGGATGACATACTTATTTATTCCAAATCAGAAGAAGAACATGAACATCACCTGAGGTTAGTACTACAATTATTAAGGGAACGCAAAATTTATGCAAAACATTGTAAGTGCTCTTTTTACCAAGAGAATATCCATTATTTGGGGCACATTATCTCAGAAGTAGGTATAGCAGTAGATCCAACGAAGATTGAAGCCATTAGGGGATGGACAACATTGAGGAATGTATCAAAAGTCACATCTTTCATGGGTTTAGCCAGATAATATACGATACTTTTAGCATGATTCTCTAAAATTGCTCATCTCATCACTTATGTTCAAAACAAGGGAATTAAGTTTGAATGGACAATCGAATGTAAAGAAAATTTTATTTTTCTAAAATAATTACTCACTAGTGCACCCGAATTGAAGATTGTTAAACCCAATGATAGTTTTGTGGTATATAAGGATGCATGCAAAGAAGGACTTGGAGGAGTCGTCACTCAAAATGGACATTTCATTAGTTATTAATACATAAATCTTAAAGAACATGAGAGAAATTATACCACATGATTAGTAGTTTGATGCCATAATTCACACGTTGAATATGTGGAGACATTATTAATGGGGAATAAATTTGAGTTGAGGACATACCACAATGGTTTAAAATATATTTTTGAACAACCAACTTTAAATTCCAGGAAGACAAGATGGTTGGAATTCTTAAGTGAGTATGAATTTGATATCAAGCATATCAAGGGAAACGAGAATAAAGTTGTTGATGCACTCAATAGAAGAGTACATCTCATGCATGCTACAACCATTAGTATGCACTAGATGGATCTAAAGGGTATAATTTTAGATGATGCTATTATAGACTAGCAATAACCACAGGTAAAAGAAAGTTTACAACATGGAGATGTATAACGGAAATTCAAGGAGTACAATATGAGGGTACATGGGATACTTATGCACAAGAATGGAATTTATGTTCCTGATTCCAGAGAAATGTGGAATTTGGTGCTAAAAGAGATGCATAATGTTCCATATGTTGGACATCTTGGTTACCATAAAAAAAAATCATCATTAAGAAGCCATTACTTTTGGCCATAAATGAAGAATGATGTTGTTTATTACATTGTGAGATGCATGGAATGTTAGAGAGTGAAAGTTGAGCATAGACACCCAATGGGTTTTCTACAGCCATCTCCAATTTTGGAGCATAAATGGGAACCAATAAGGTATATACAAGGAGAACATCACTACAAGGAGAACACCTTCTTGTCGAGGTTTTTACAGAACCTCCCTAAAAAGTGTATCCCTTAGTTGTTTATAGTAGAGGTTGTTAGCGGAGGTGAGCGACTAGCGGTTTTTGCAGAGGTTTTTTTCTCGGTGTGCCTTTAAGGTATATACACAATGATGCATATATGAAAAATAAAGAATGGATGCGTCAATTTTCTAGTAGCACCACCATACTTTATAATAAAAATACATGCACCAAATAAATCGCACCAATGTCATTGACCATTACGCATCAATGCACCTAACTATCATCAAGCGCACCACAATAGGGTAAATAAAATAAAAATGTCAAACTAATTTTCATTATTACAATGCATCTCATGCTTCCAAACTCTCAAGCAAGCATCGTTGCTCACCTTTATTCTTAAGACACCTTATTTCCAGTGTTCTACACTAAATTGGATATCTCCATTAGTGGATTCCACACATTTCCAAATTTTGGAAATTAACATGAGTTTTCATTTCCTCTCAATGGTGAAACCATGCCTCCTCGGGGCAGGAGAGGGTAGGTAAATTATTTATTACCTTCCTATTTTCATTTTCATCCAATCAAAATAAGAATTTATCTTGAAATTTGTCATTTTTTCATTTTTTTTTTCAATTTCATGTAGTGTGCCTGAATGCTTCGACTCTCCCTGACGCGGTGCATAATGTGTAAAATTTACAGTGAGGAATGCTACCGATGCATATTATATATGTGCATGCACCGGTTCCATTCAAGCAAGAGGACCATGATAAATTATTAAAAAACAAAGTGGTGCATCCTTCGAAGCACCCTAAAACCGGTGCACAATGGACTCCTACCCGCACCAGTAAATTTCACTTCATTAACCTCACTATTATCTCAATGATATATTAAATAAATCATAGAAGTGCATAGAGTTTAACTGACCGCATCCGGGAATACACGAAACATAAAGAACTAATTATTCAATGTTCAAACACACAATGATACATTATAATAAAAATACACACATCGAATAAATTGCACCAGTGTCGTTGAAAAATACACATTGTTGCGCCTCACTATCGTTAGGAGCACCGCGGTCAGGTAAATAAAAAGAAAATTACCAAACAAATTTTCATTATTACAATGCATCATGTGCTTCCAAACTCTCAAGCAAACATTGATGATCACCTTTCTTACTAACACACCCTGTTTCTGGTGCTATATATTGACTTGGATAGCTCCATTGGTGGATTCCACACATTTCCAAATTTTGGAAATTACTATGAATTTTCATTTCCTCTCAAATGTGAAACCATGCCTCCTTGGGAAAAAAGAGACTAGGAAAATTATTTATTACCTTCCTATTTTTATTTTCATCCAATCAAAATTAGAATTTAGCTTGAAACTTTTGCATTTTTTTCAATTTCATGCAGTGCACCTAAATGGTTTGGCT
>ML798442.1:121684-160342 GCA_009831015.1 Picea engelmannii | reverse complement strand
TTGGTAGCTTCCCCATTTATCAGAATAGCAAGGGTGGCTGAGGAGATACAACCCAAAATCCAATTAGTTATAATTAATCCGAAACCACACTGTAGAAGAATAAGATGCAGAAAATTCCAGCTAATGCAGTCGAAGGCCTTTTTAAGGTCCAGCTTTAGAAGAATGGATTTTTGTTTTTTTGTCTTTATACTGTGGATGCATTCTTGAGCGACTCCAACGGCATCGAGAATTTGTCTCCCTTTTAGGAAGCCGAGCTGTTCTTCTAAAAGTGCCCGGGAGAGAAAGGGACGGATTCTTCTGGCGATGATCTTAGAGATTAGTTTGTAACACAGGTTACAGAGTGATATAGGTCGGAAGTCTTTAAACTGCCTGGGAATATTTGATTTAGGAATCAAAACAATAAAGGTATTGTTTAGCTGAGAATTTACCACCCCTCTGGTTCTTGCATCCTCCACAACATCCAGAAGATCCTGACACATAAGATCGAAAAAATGGAGATATAATTCAACCGACCAACCGTCGGGTCCAGGGCTCTTTTCTTTTTTGAAACCATTAACAACCTCTAACAGTTCCTCCTTTGAACAGGGAGATTCTAAAGCTAAAGCCTCCTCGGTTGTAACCATCTTTGGGAAGAGGCTTGTTGTTTCTATCTGTGCTGCTAGGCTAGGAGCAGAAGCATCCTGGAAAAAAAATTTAAAATGATTGTAGGCCGCTGCTTTGATATCTTCCTGTGAATGGTGAAGATTGTTGTCCTCATCTTCTATATCCCATAGCTTCTTTTTAGATCGACGAGAGTTGGCAACACGGTGAAAGAAACGAGTATTTTTGTCCCCGCCAGCAAGCCAGAGCATTCTGCTTTTCATGCACCATCTCTCCTCATCATCACGAAGAAAAGTATTACGTGCTTCCTCTAGACTGTGTATTTTAAAGTCAAGGTCAGTGCTGCCAGCATCCTGGATCTTTGATCGGAGAAGGACTTCCAACTCCTGTTCAATTCTGTTTATGACAGCCTGTTCCGATTTCTTTTTTTCTTTTAACCAATGTATAGTAAGTACTTTTAATCTGGAAAGTTTACTAACCAGATTACCTTGGGCATCTCCAGGAACAGTAAGGGAAGTGTCAGCCCAAACTGATCTGACCAAGATTGTAAAAGAATCCTCCCTCAGCCATTGCGGATTGAACTTGAAAGGCTGTCCAGCTCCGAATCGACCAACACCTATCTGAAAGCAAATTGGTGCATGGTTAGAAAGGAAAGGGAGAATTACCCAAGCTCGGAAGCTGCTAGATGGCGAGATAAAATCCTCCGCAACTAAAAAACGATCAATTCTTTTGGCTATGTCTGCTGGTCTCAGTCTCCCATTTCTCCAAGTGGGCAATAGCTCAGCTGGCTTCAAGTCAACCAATGAGTTTTTATAAAAAATATGATTAAAAAAGCTCAGGAGTGGGTCAATCAACGCCTTTTCTCCCCACATTTCCTTGGGGCTGGTGGATAGATTAAGATCACCAGCGAGGATGAGATTCTTTGCTGCCAATAGACCAAGATCATCTAGACGCTCCCAGAAAGATTTACAGTCAGCACAAGGACCATAGACGTTGAGCAGATTGATATTAGTTTTTAGTTCAAAACAGGTCCCAAAAAGTAAAATCCCCCCTGGGCTGAGCATCAGCAAAAAGTCAAAAAGGGAAGGGTCCCACGAGGCCAGAAGGACGCCCGAGTTACCAACAGAACTTGCAGCACAGGCCATCCAGTTTGGTCGGAGCAGATGCAAGAAATCCCTAGCTACAGAAGCATCCACTAGTGTTTCTTGAAGAAAGATGATTGACGGATGAGTATTCTCGAGAAGTCTTCGCATGGAGGCAAGTTTCAGGGGTCCTCCAACCCCTCTTTTGTTGAGGGATAGAAGGATCACGATTTACCTCGAGCTAGGGATTTTAATCCTCTAAGCACCCCTTGATTTGTAACAGTAGATGAAGTGCCCGATGCCGACGGTCCATTCAAAGTCTTTTTGCGCGCACTGCGAGTTTTTAAAGGTGAAAGTTCAAGCCCTATACCTCTTGACCAAGTGGGATCTGGTTCAGGTGAAGGTTTAACATTTGAAGAAGAAGGCAGATCCGATCGAAGTAAGGTGGGTTGAATAAGAGCTTTCCCATGATAGGTATGGATTGGTATCGATTCAAAAGGAAGAAAGGGAGATGGGGTAGCATCCGAAAGCATGGTTTCTAGATGGAGTTCAGATTGGGTCAGCTCAGTATAACCATCTAGAGTAAAAGGATCTGGTGTTTCATCAATGACTGTTGTAGGATGGATATATGAATCCCATGCAGATGGGTCAGGTGGTGTCAACAGTTGAGGTGTAAGTGAAGGATGAGAGATGATGGTGGTGTCTGATGGTACTGGATCGGATGGTGTTGGCAGGGGAGGGGGGATTAAAGGTAGTGAGACAGGCTTAACAGGAAGAGAGGCTGTGGGTTCAGAAAACAAGATTTTATCGGCCTGCTCAATGATGAAAAGTCTATCCCAAGATGAGAAGGTATTGAAAAGTGAGGGACAATGTTGATGGATCTTACCCACTAACGTTTCATCAGATGGAATGATGTCCCTCCGTGGAAAAGGAGCCTCCTCCGCAAGCTGGTTTGGTGGAGAGATGTATCCATCGAAATTTGTCTCCTCCGCTGGATCCAAAACAATTTCAGGTGGGGAGAACTTTGAGCAGTCTCTTCTCAGATGTCTGGTTCTGCGGCAGAGGGAGCAACGAAACGGAATGCCTAAGTAGTCCAGTCGTTGAGCTATAAGTTGACTACGCCAATCGATCTCCAATATTTCAGGTAGTCCACCCTGGATGTCGATTTCCACGTAAATCCTTGCCATTCTTCTATCTGATGCTGCTAGTGAGTTTAAATCCACCCTCAGAAATCGTCCTAAGGAGGCTCCAATAAGTTCGAGCGTTTGTTGGTTCCAGAGTTGAAGTGGGAGACCTGGTAGGAGGACCCAGAGATGCCGGTGGCTAAAGAACTCCATGGATGGATTAAAGCCAAGTCTCCATCGTTTGAGCATGAGGCTTCCCCCATCGAAATCCCAGAAACGTTCCAGGATAAGGGCGGTGTCCTCTGGTTTTCTGAAGATAAAACCAAGCCAGCCTTGTTGAAGCAAATGAATCTTGGGTAAGTATCTGAGGAGCGGTTTCCAGTTGTTTGCGATCCAAACATCAAAGTTCTGCTTGCATTTCTCTTTGTAAGCTAGCCTCCCAACTAAGGCACGCAGGGCCAGGTTGCAGGATTCTGAAAGTCCAATGTCCATTCCAAGAATGAGCTTGGGATGTCTTAGTTTTGGTTTCCAAACCTTTTGCAGACGCTTATGGGTGCTTTGTTTTTTAGGGGGAGGGGTACCATTCGAGTGCCTGCTACCTAGTTGAGATCTCCTCACATCGTGTCCACTTTCAAGTTGTGCGATCCCTTCAAAGCTCCTCTTTTGTTTGCCAGGAAGACGAGCTCCTTCAAATGTAGACTGTGAAGTGGTCCCGACAGTGGCAGGAGATACAGACTGGGAGATCAGGTTTGTAACAGTAGAAGGTTGTGTGGGTCCAGAGTTCAAGTGCAAAGGTGCGACAGACCGTCTAGAAGTTCGGAAATGGTTATTGCAAAGATCATCAATCGAGGCGAGTGCCGGATGGTCCCATGGGTCTCCCAAACTCCCTGCAGAGGGATCCAAGCGCTTAGGCTCCATAAAGAAGCTTCTAAAGAAACAAACTGAGACTATGGAGGAGAGAAACTGATAAGGAGTTCTGGAGCAGTCAGTGAGGAGGGGAAGATACGTCAGGGGTCCCCCATCCTAACTGGCAGGTCAGCAGAAAAGCAGGTAGAGATATAAGTGGAGAGGAGAGCACCAGTGAGTCGCGGAGAGGAAGTCAGAGGGCTTCAGAAAGGGACCAGGGAGAAAAACAAAAGATCTTGGAAACAGCGAACAAAGCAAAACCGACAGATCTAAACCAAGACATACTCAGGGAAAAGTGCAGGGATCCAAATAGGGATGAGACTAGGGCAGCTTAAATAGGTGAGTCGCCTTGGTAAAACAGAAACAAACCTCCCAAAGGCGCCAAGTGCATAAGCAGTTGTAGCACTTCTCGAATCATATCAGAGTTAGTCCTTCCAAGGGCACCGAGAGCTCACAAGGGAAGCTTCCAGGGTGTCAAGGGCTCAACAGGTGCCAAGAACAGAGTCTCGTCTATCATGGGCGCCAAAAACCAGCAATGGTATCCAGTTTCAAATCTCGCCATCACGCCCCCGCCATGATGATGTGTCAAGTCCCGCTTCACCGAGGCTTAGACAAACCAAATTAGTAGATAAAATGATTGTGCAAATTTGTCTACCTTAAGTTTTGACACGTGTCATGTGCAGTGCATGGCCAACATTTCCAATCCATCTCGGATCAACATATCACATCCACAAGACGCTTAAGATTGAGATTTGAAAACCATCATTTTTATTTAAAATAGTTTTTCGTTTCCAAAGCACGTGGAAGCATATCTAGGATTTCCTTATTTATATTAAAAAAATTAATAATAGGAGGATTTTTACTTTTAACATTAACATTAAGGTGACACAATGTTTTTAAATCAAAACTATAAATATATCACGTATGATCCGGCAATATGATATTTATGATATTTATTTAATATAGAGTAACTAATAAATAATAATAATAATAATAATAATATGTTACCAATATCAATTTATTTTATCATAAACATTATTTTAGTATTAAAGATGGTTAAACTCAATTAACTTTTACATGGGATCAAAATTATATATTTATTTAATTTTAAACTTTAGATTTTTATATTTAAAAAAAAAAAGATACGTATGATCCGGCAATACGATATTTATGATATTTATTTAATATAGAGTAACTAAATAATAATATGTTACCAATATCAATTTATTTTATCATAAACATTATTTTAGTATTAAAGATGGTTAAACTCAATTAACTTTTACATAGGATCAAAATTATATATTTATTTAATTTTAAACTTTAGATTTTTATATTTTAAAAAAAAAGATGAGGATACATTAGTATTGGTTAAGGAAGAACTAAAAAAAATACAAATTGAAATAATTTATCTCAGGTTTGGTGTCATGTCCCCATACTGATGTTTCCCTGAATCTTGAGATCATGCGACACCACGACGTTTCTTACTTAGCTACTTGACAACACCAAGAATACTTTGTCCAAACTATGTCTCTACACCTAGAGTAAACCCATACTCTATTCTAGGATACAAGTGAATCACACTCCTACTCTAGTGCAACTCTATTGTATACTTAAAAACAATTTGTTAGTGGTCTTAACGCTTAGTCATTTAAGCATACATCCATAAAACAAAGAGAACACTTGTGAAACAAACAAGAGACACACAAATATAGTGTGGACGACACAAAATGTGCCTAACACCCGGGTAAGTCTTATTATTGTGAAACAATTACAATATGAGCACTATCGGCTCAGTTTACAACTTGTGCAGAGTCACACGACTCATCTCATCTCACCTAGACACTCATACATAGATTCGTCACACCAAGATTCATCTGTCGTAACAACTTTCGCAACTCATGTGGTGCACCCCAAATGTGTGTCCACCACAGACTCACTGTCTCTTCTCTATCACAAGACTTCACACAGGCCTATGGTTTTGTCTCATAGTTTCCTCAATCATACCTACGATAAGACTTCCCCAAACTCAACCCAAAAGAAGGTTGTCCCAACTCTATCCATAGAACCACCTCAAGGAAGCACAAATCCTTCCATGTGGAGCTGTAACACCCCTGTTTCCCCCAGTTTGTAAATATAACGATATTGGCCAAGAGACTATGGCAAACTCGATATGTGTGAATGTTTGATTTGACGAACCTTTGTATAAAAGGTCAATGAATGTAATTTTTGTTATTAATAGAAAATTGATAGTGTTGCATAACTGCTGAAAGGCGGGGGGTTGCCAAGATAGACCACAGATGCTATGAAAGAGATGGTGAGGGGAACCAAGAATGGTTGAGATAACCCCCACCAAACCAATACCTTGTTGGATTTAATTGCTCGGGACCAAAACAGTCCTTTGACCCATGAATGAATTACCAGTCAGGTTGGTAGGTGGGAATACCTCCTCAAGAGTTAATGAGGGATGGGGTAGAGCACCCATTTGTAAGGCTTTCAGACCTGACCACGGACTGGGGATTCGGGCCACACACAATCTTGCTGAGGAAGGCAAGAAAGGAAGGCATGGTGGATAGAGGAGATCTGGGAAAAAGAGAAGAAAAGAGAAGAGAGACTAAGATCTCGGGTTCGAGAAAGAATGGAAAAAAAAAACATGTTCTAGTCGCAGGGAGTGGCTAGCAGGGTTATATTACAAGCTAATAAACGAGGCTGATGAGTGACTGAGGAGGTACTCAGGCATACCTCCTTGCTTGGTATAGAGAATACCCATTGCCAAGATCCTGTGGGAGGAGGAGAGTAACCTCTGTCCCTAACTATTGCTGAGCCGGAAGGAAGAGTTCTTGCTCAGAGCATCGTGGTCTTGCTCGGGGGTGGCCAGTGGAAAATCCGTTAGGAGTGACTGAGCCTATGGTTGGGTGGAAACAGACACCCCTTTCAACAGTCGCATCACGTCTTTTGGTTTTGATAAGTGTTTTCATACTTTGTGCATTGAAATGAAATATTGGGTGAATGCATGTGTGTGTGTATATATATATATATATGGTTTTTGTATTGAATGATCAAACTATATGTATGAATTTATCTTCTTGTGAACTTATTCTTATGATCGATCGTCTATATGCCCCAGCTTAGTCTTTGAGGTGTCTTGGGACGTAAACCTATAGGAGGGCTAGGATAGAAAGAATTGCGTCAATCTGGCCCTATCGGTTTGAAGAGGATATCTTCTTCAGACTCCTTGTTGTGCAACCGGGATATCATGCCCAAGTCCTTAACAAATTTACGATGAAGATATTCATGTTTAACTCGCGAGAGTTTAGAAGGACCCATATGACCAACACCTAGGAACCCTACGCTAAGCCTAAGGGAGCTAAGCCCTTCTGGTTTCGTAGCTTCGGAAGTCCGAGACTTTAGGGTATTATCGACCCTACTAGTCATAGACTGGATGAAGGTAACCGAGAGTTTCAGTTATCGACAAAGTTGACCAGCAATGGGTGGTTACTCTAGTGGGTAGAGGGATCTGTCTCACCGGCTAACCAAGATATGACTCTTCATTGCGAAGTAACGAAAACCATCGATCAAGTACGATCGAAAGCTCTCTCAGCTGTTGGATCTACACCGAGACGACTTCAGTGAATTTCCACTTTGGGAGAAGGAAGATGTTATAGAATCAAACTCCCCGAACGTCGAAGTTATGAAGTAAGGAGAGACGTAAATCTAGGGAGATCATTGGAGCCTTGCATAACCATCCGATCGCTCAGGAGGAGGGACCCAAGTATGGTACTTCGGTGAAGTCTTGCTTCAGGAGAACGGAGTGGAAGTAAAGCCAAAACCCCCGAAGGTCGGAGCCGCGAAGTGACCAGGACCATAGATCTAGGGATCCTTCGAGTTATTTCCTAGCCGTCAGATCTATGACAAGGTCAGCCCGATGTTGACCACTTCGGGAGAAACAAGGGGAGACTCATCACAATATCCCTAAAGGCCGAAGTTATGAAGTAACGGAGGTCGTGGATCTAGGGGTTACATGGAGGCATTGTAACCATAGGATCGAGGGACCAAGAAGGTGATCAATTGGGCGAAGCGATATGCCAACGTCACCTAGGGTGACGTGGACCCACTTGGACAAAAAACATGCCACCCTAGGTATGGGCCACGTGTCCTCTCTGTCTTGTCACATGTCCCCTCTAGTAACAATTTGTTTCGCCGATATGGAGGGAGGTGTATTCAAGACCCACCGATAATTTCCATCACATCTAGTACATCACTACACGAGAGTGGACCCCTTTGGGAGTCTGAGACTTCAGAAATTCGGGTGCTTGGGACACAACATCACACACAAGGTCAAAGGCCCGAAGGTCGAAGCCACGTGGAGGTATTTTGGGACTACGGGAGTTCGGGGACTCCAGGCTCCGGAGGTAAAGCGTGCAGGAAGGAAAAGAGGCATTCAGCACCAAAGTGTCGAAGCACCGAAGTGTTGAATTCCTCCATAGTCGATATGTTAGAAATGGATTGAGTTTGTCGTTGGTATAGTAGGAGGATTTGATTTAAGAGGGAGAATGAAATATGAATACCCCATCCCTAGGGAAGGCAATCAGGGGTCGGGTGGGGTCGGGTGTGTTACAAATTGGTATCAGAGCAAGGTTACAACACTTGGCCTACTTGGGCTCATGGACGATTCACTTAACAAAAACATGTTTAAAGGACTTTTAAGGGTGACACCCTATCTTCTTTCCTAAAGAGTCTAGTTAAACTTTTACTGAAGAAAAGAGTGAAACTTTCTACTGTGTGTGTATTTAAGAAATATGAATTGTGTGTTGTTCATGAACTAATAGACCATTGGCTAACAGTAAGTGTTTTTTCAGCACTCAAGCAGTCAGTAAATCATGGGAAAAATAAAAATGTAAAGGATGGTGATGCGCCATGAAGTGGGGGATGACTCCCACAATAGAGATTAAGAATATGACGAAAGGAGGGCGGTGGAAACCCCTCCGGATCTGGATGAAATTGTAAGGAGCCTCATGGCTGAATTACAGAGTTGCAAAGCCGACAACGAGATATTGATAAAGGACAAAGAAAAACAAACGGAAATTAATGCATTCTTGTTGTAGAGCTTATCCGATATACAGAGGCAACTACAGCATGGACCCGCAACCAGTCATGTGGACTGAAGACATACGAAGAGAAGTCAAAGTCCACCCGAGATATGAAAACGTGGTCCCATAAGTGGCCACACTAGGAGGAGTACCTCAAGGAAGGTCCAACCTAGAGGCAGGAGACACTGATTGGGAGAGTCCTCTGGAGAGGAAATTGACAACTCCGAGGTATCTTATAGTATAAAAACTAGCTCACATTCTCAAAGGAAAGGAAAGAAGCGAAAGCATTCCAAAAGTCATTATCCTGAAGATTTCAACAAAGCCAAGCCACCCTCTTTCTATGGAGATATTAATAAAGGGGAAGAGGCAGAAGCTTGGCTTCTTGGTTTAAAGAAGTACTTCATAGTCCATGACTACTCTAAAAACTTGAAGGCTCGAATATCCATCTTCAACTTGAATGGAAAGGCTTCCATTTGGTGGGAAGACCTTAGGAATGTGAAAGGAATCCATGAGAAGGACTTGTCATGGAAACAATTTTAGAAACACTTCAAGAAGAAGAATATTTCAGAGAAATACTTTGATGGGAAGACTAAGGAGTTTGGAAGTCAGGCTGGGACAGCTCACCATAGAGGATCATGTCAATAAATTCCTTGAGATGATGAGGTATGTACCCTACATAAAGGATGAAAAGGTAATTGTGCAGTGATTTATTAGTGGGTTACCTCAGTCCTACCAGGACAGGATTGAGTTTGACGAGTCAAATACCTTAGAAGATATTGTCTGGAAGGAAAGGTATTGTTATGAATAATTCGGGAGTCAGACAGAACCTCGTGAGGACTGGAAGAAGAAGAGTAGTTCAGGATTCAAGAAGAAGGGGTTTAAATCCTCAATATTTAAGAACTATGGGAAGGATTCTAGGATGAGCCTTCCTACTAGAAGTGTGTATCAACAAAATTTCCCCTCCCAGAGTGGAAATAAACCTTTTGGAGCAACCCCAGGAAAGACTGATAACCCAAAAAGAGAACCCTTGAAATGTTGGGGTTGTGGAGAAGAACATTTGTTGAGGGATTTTCCACACAGACAACAGAACAGTAGGAGAGTCTACAACATCCAAGAATCTACCACAGTCAATGATGTGGCTAGGAGCATGCCACAGATTTATGCAACCTTGGATAATAAAAAATCCGACCACCAAGCTTCAGTGGTGGAGATGGAAGGTATGATCGCCAACCATCTAGTTTCTATTTTAATTGACCCTGGCTCTAATTTGAGTTATGTGGCCCCTCATATTGTTGATAAGTGTAAATTGCAACCAGTTATACATGTTAAGCTATGGTTGGTACAACTAACCATTGGAACCAAAAGAAAAGTAGCAGAGGTCATACCATCTTGTTGATTCATTATGGATGGATTGCCCACCCAAGCGACCCTTAACATAATTCCCCTAGGATCTTATGACCGGTTGGTTGGTATGGACTAGTTAGCCACTTATAAAACCAAGTTGGATTGTTACCATAGAACTTTGGAATGTGAAAATGAAGAAGGGATAAAAATAACCCTCCAAGGGATTCAAAGGCTTGTCTCAGTGAGACGAATATCAACCCTTCAAATGAAAAAGTATTGCAGAAAGGGATTTACTCTATACGAAATACAGGTGTTGGAATATATTGAGGATGACAAACCAAACCTAGAGGACCACCCCATATTAAGAGAGTATAAATACATGTTTCCAAAAGAGGTATCGGTTCTACCTCTGAGAAGAGACATTGACTTCTCCATAGAACTTGCACCAGGAGCAGTGCTAGTGTCTAGAACTCCCTATAGGATGAGTACCCTAGAGCTAGTTGAGCTCAAGCTACAACTAAAGGAGATGATGGACAAAGGCTACATCCGACCCAATGTGTCTCCATGGGGAGCACCCGCCTTGTTTGTGAAAAAGAAAGATGGCACACTCTGACTGTACATAGACTATAGACAACTCAATAATACAACCATAAAGAACATGTATCCCTTACCAAGAATCAATGACTTGTTTGACCAATTAAGGGGTGATTCCATTTTATCAAAGCTTGAATTAAGGTTAGGATACCATCAAGTCCGAATCAAGGATGAAGACATCCACAAAATAGCCTTCAGGACAAGGTATGGTCACTATGAATTTGTGGTGGTGTCGTTTGGATTAACCAATGCCCCCGCCACTTTTATGCGCTTGATGAATAATGTACTCAACAAATTCTTAGATAGATTTGTATTTTTTTTCATTGATGATATCCTAATATACTCCAAGAACATAGAGGATCATGAAGAACATCTTAAATTAGTGCTTCAAGTACTAAGAGAGCATCAACTCTATGCTAAGTTTAGCAAGTGTGACTTTTTCAACAAGCAAGTCCATTACTTAGGCCATGTTATTTCTGAAGAAGGAGTGGTAGTAGACCCTGAGAAGATCAGATATATCATGGAATGGCCTACCCCAAAGGATTTATTTTATATCAGATCCTTTATGGGCTTATCAGGATACTATAGAAGGTTCATAAAAATATTTTCCAAGATTGGTTGTCCAATCACTACCCTTCAGAAAAAGGGCGTTAAATTCACTTGGACATCAGAATGTGAAGAAAGATTTCAAGAACTGAAATACCTTCGAACCCATGCACCAGTGTTGAATATTGCAGACCCTGATAATGACTTATGTGTGTGTACATATTCATGTAAGGAAGGACTCAGAGGAGTCCTTATGAAATAAGGGCATGTAATTTGCCACGAATCCATAAAATTGAATGAGAATGAAATCAATTATGTGACCCATGTTCTAGAGTTGGTTTCCATAGTGCATGCTTTAAAAATGTGGAGGCATTACCTCCTGGGTAGGATATTTGTACTTATGACATACCATTATGGGTCGAGGCACCTGTTTGATCAACCAAAAATCAATGCTAGACAAGCTAGGTGGATGGCTCTCGTTAGTGAGTTTTATTTCAAAATCAAACACATCAAAGGAAAGGAAAATAGAGTGGTTGATTCCCTTAGCAAAAGTGTGAAAATGATGCACCTGGAAACGGTAAACACATGTGCAATG
The DNA here is from genome assembly GCA_009831015.1 of Picea engelmannii. Classification (NCBI taxonomy): domain Eukaryota; kingdom Viridiplantae; phylum Streptophyta; class Pinopsida; order Pinales; family Pinaceae; genus Picea; species Picea engelmannii. The sequence continues at coordinate 148,464 of ML798442.1, read as the reverse complement.
GATATCAGGGAGAGAGTCATGAATGCACAAGAAACAAATGCATTTTTCAAGATCATGACATCATGCCTAAATCAAGAGCCCACAATGCTAAATTATGAAGGCTATCAGATGCTTGATGAAGGCCTACGGACCTACAAAAATAGATTGTATATTCCAATTTGTGACGACTTGAAGAGGTTCATAATGGATGAACTACACAAGAGACCATATACTGGTCATCTAGGTTATTAGAAAATGATCACGACCACTAGGAAACAATTCTATTAGCCTAGATTGAAAAAGGACATAGCTGATTATCTAGCTAAGTGTCTAGAATTCCATCAAGTTAAGGAAAAACACTGGCACCCAACAGGGTTGTTACAGCCTCTACCAATTCCAGAATGGAAATGTGAAGCCATCTCCATGGATTTCATCACCAGATTACCAAAATCGGCCAAGTAGAATGATGTCATCATGGTAGTAGTGGACAAATTGAGCAATTCTGCTCACTTCGTTCCTGTCAAGTCAACTTGCAAGGAAATATATATTGCCAACATCTTCATGAAGGAGATATTCAGACTGCATGGCATGCCTAGGGAGATTATATCTAATAGAGACACAAAATTTACTTCAAGATTTTGGAAATCCCTAATGGATGGTTTTGAGACTAAATTGTTGTTTAGCACAACCTATCACCCTCAAATTGATGGACAAACAGAAAGAGTGAACCAATATTATAAGACATGTTAAGGATGCATGTAATGCATCATCCTAAGAAGTGGGAATACTAACTGCGATTGGTAGAGTTTTCCTGCAACAATGGTTATCAAGAGTCATTGAAGATGAGCCCTTTTGAAGCCCCTTATGGTAGACAGTGCAAGATTCCAATCAGTTGGAACAATCCATTAGATAGAATTACAATCAGACCCAACATGCTGAAATAAATGGAACAACAAATGATTCAGATAAAGCAAAATCTAAAAACTTCTCAGGATAGACAGAAGAGTTACGCTGACAGAAAGAGGACTCCCAGAGAGTTCAAGATAGGAGACCATGTATATCTCAGAGTTAGGCCCAGGAAGAGTTCCTTGAGAATGGGATCTTGTTCCAAGATGGCACCCTGGTATTTTGGACCCTTTGAAATCTTATATAGAGTGGGAATGGTATCCTATAGGCTAGCACTCCCTCCCACAGTGAAGGCACATAATGTTTTTCATGTTTCATTATTGAACAAATATGTACATGATTCTAATCACATAATTGACTGGTCTGTGATCCAGGTGGAATGGGAAGGAGAATTCCTACCGGAACCTCAATGCATACTATATAGGAAGTAAACCTCACTCAGGAACCAAACCATTGCACAAGTCAAGGTGCAGTGGAAACAATGTGTCCCAGATCAGGCTACGTGGGAAATGGAGGATGCCATGAGACATGCATATCCATTTTTGTTTACTTTTGTATATACAGAGCACATTGACAGATAAAACATTGAGGACAGTGGTCCTTTAAGGGGGAGGGGATTGTAAAACCCATGTTTCCCCCAGTTTGTAAATATAACTATATTGGCCAAGAGACTATGGAAAACTCAATATGTGTGAATGTTTGATTTGATGAACCTTTGTATAAAAGGTCAATGAATGTAATTTTTGTTATTGATAGAAAATTGATAGTGTTGCATAACTACTGAAAGGGGGGGAGGGGGGGGGTGGGGTTCCAAGATAGACCATAGATGCTATGAAAGATACGGTGAGGGGAACCAAGAATGGTTGAGATAACCCCCACCAAACTAGTACCTTGCTAGATTTAATTGCTCGGGACCAGAACAGTCCTCTGACCCAGGAATGAATTACCAATCAAGTTGGTAGGTGGGAAGACCTCCTCAAGACTTAATTAGGGATGGGGCAGAGAACCCATCTGTAAGGATTTCAGACCTGACCACAGACTGGGGATTCAGGAAACACACAATCTTGCTGAGGAAGGAAAGAAAAGAAGGCGTTGTGGATAGAGGAGATATGGGAAAAAGAGAAGAGAGACTAAGCTCTCGGGTTCGAGAAAGAACGGAAAAATAAGTGTGTTTTGGTCACAGGGAGTGGCTAGCAGGGTTATATTACAATTTGATAAATGAGGTTGATGAGTGACTGAGGAGGTACTCAGGCATACCTCCTTGCTTGGTAAAGAGAAGACCCGTTTCCAAGATCTTGTGGGAGGAGGAGAGTAACCTCCTTCCCTAACTGTTGTTGAGTTGGAATGAAGAGTTCTCTCTCAGATCATTGTGGTATAGCTTGGGGGCCAGTGGTAAATCTGTTCGGATTGACTGAGCCTATGGTTGGGTGGAAACTAATACCCCTTTTAGAAGTCACATCTCATCTTATTGTTCTGATAAGTGTTTTTATACTTTGTGCATTGAAATGAAATATTGGGTGAATGATCAAGATATGTGTATAAATGGTTTTTTTATTGAATGATCAAGCTATATGTATGAATTTATCTTCTTGTGAACTTATGCTTCTGATCGATCGTCTATATGCCCCAGCTTAGCCTTCTATGTGTCTTGGGATGTAAACCTATAGGAGGGATGGGATAGATAGCCTTGCATCAATCTGGCATGTCAGTCTGAAGAGGATATCTTCTTCAGACTCCTTATTGTGTGACCGGGATATCATGCCCAAGTCCTTAACAACTTTATGATGAAGAGATTCGTGTTTAACTTGCGAGATTTTAGAAGGACCCATATGACCAACACCTAGGAACCCTACATTAAGCCTAAGGGAGCTAAGCCCTTCTGGATTTGGAGCTCCAAAAGTTTGGGACTTCGGGCCATTGTCATCCCTACTAGTCATAGACTAGCCGAAGGTAACCAGGAGTTTTAGTTACCGGTAAATTTGACCGGCAATGGGCAGTTACTCTAGTGGGTAGAGGGTTTTGTCTCACCGGCTAACCAGGATCCGACTCTTCACTGCGAAGTAACAAAAACCACCTATCAAGAACGATCGAAAGCTCTCTCAGTCATTGGATCTACACCAAGAAGACTTCGGTGAAGTTCCACTTTGGGAGAGGGGATATTCTATCACATCTAACTCCCCAAACGTCGAGGTTACGAAGTAAGGAGAGCCGTAGATTTGGGGAGATCATAGGAGCCCCGCGTAACCGTCTGATTGCCTAGGAGGAGGGACCCACATACGGTACTTCGGAGAAGTCATGCTTCGGGATAACGGAGTGGCAGTAAAGCCAAAACCCTCGAAGGTCAAATCCTTGAAGTGACCAGGACCGTATATCTATGGATCCTTCAAGTTCTTCCCTAGCTGTCGGATCTACAACAAGGTTAGCCCAATGTTGACCACTTTGGGAGAAACATGGGGAGACTCACCTCAAGATCTGTGAAGTCTGAAGTTACGAAGTAACGGAGGTCATGGATCTAGGGGTTACTTGGAGGAACTGTAACCATAGGATCAAGGGATCGGGAAGGTGATTAGTTGGGCAAAGCGATATGCCAATGTCACCCAGGGTGACATGGACCCACTTGGACACAACACGTGCCACCCTAGGTATGGGCCATGTTTCCTCTCTTTCTTATCACATGAAACCCCAACACAAGCCCACAAAGCCCATCATCAAACCCATGAATCCCCCACTCAAATCCAAGGGGGTTTTCTCTAAACCAAAGTGTGTTGTGGTTCCCACGACGATTCCCACATGTCCAACACCTAGGGTCATGTGATAATACCTTCCCAAATCTACAAAAATAAAAACTCCCTCTTAGCAAGGAAGGTATTCTCACCACACTCCATAATTTGGAATTCCTCCTGATGCTACAAAATCATCAACACTCACTCTTAGTGAGGGAGGCATTCCATCCTCCATCGCCGCCTGGAAGTAGCTTTGTATCCCACACTAGATCCTCTACCACAACTGCTCTCCAATCTGCCTGATTAGCTTCTCCCTCTATCACCAAAGAAAATCTTGCTCTCCATATATCCTAACTAGTTGCATCTTCGGTCTCTAAAGAAAATCCTAGTGTCTGGCATGATCCCATCGTAGAAGACATCCTTCTCCTAGAAGCCTCTTGCCTTTGAACCTCTTGTCTGACCTCCTCAACCCATGACACCTACTTGACAGTATTGGAAGATGTTCTCTCCCATTTGGACCTGGCGGTTGTATCCCACTAAGCAACTTACTCTCCCTCTGAGCCCCTTGGCTCCCTCTGAAGTTGGAATCCCTCTGAGTATACACAACCATCGAAGCTACCTTCTCCCCTTCCATTGTCCTCTGCATAGTCATAAGAGGTTTCTCCTCCCTATTGGATCATGAGGGTTGACTCCCTCTAAACTCTGGCCCCCTCTAAGCCTGTGTAATATTTGAGGCCAACTGCCTCATCAATGGTGGAGCTCCCTACTCCCTTTGAATCGATGCTACTAGCGGGGCCACCTTCCTCACCACTAGTGGAGCCACCTTATCTTCCACATACGTCTCTCTACTCCTACTGACCATAGTATGCATAGTCTGGCCCCTCATCCTATACACATTTCCATCTCTAACTCCAAAAACCACCGTTGATATGAAGCTAGATCATCTATGCATATGAAAAACCAATCCATCCATATCATCACTATACATCAACCAAGTATCCTCTTGGATACAATTAGTCCATATCCTCTCAAACCCTAGAAACATACTCATGCACAAATCCCATGCACAAAAGGTTCCCAAGACCTGGGATGACCTATGAACTCAACATCCAATATCACTTGTCCATCCCAGAGCAAGATTGCATATCCCTAATCCTTAATCGTTGAGGTTTAGAACACACTCCTATCACCCACAACACATTTTCCACTTTCAACACACCCCTTGAATCCATTTAGAATACCACTACTCGAGATCCTTGTACTACATGCTTGATCCTCTTACCAAGATCCTTGTACATACATGCTTCAGAAAGTGTGAAACTCACAGACAGATCCTGTGTCAGTGGCTCTCACTAGATAAGAACTATGTCATCCTCCAAGGAAAGAATATTGCTTCCCCAAGTCACGACCATCCAATGAAATTCTACCCAAGTCCATCATCCAAGTCACTAAAAGATATCTATGTCTGCACATGCTACCATTGATCATGTTTCCTCATATGAACAGTCCCAAGTTGCAATAGGACACTCAGTCTAGTCTACTCTATACCACTACAACTCATCTATGAAATTTTCCTCATCCTCCTGGGTCAAATGCATCATACATTGTCATACTTCAACAATGTAAAACTCTCTTTCCCAATGAATACTCTATCTCATCAACCCGTGATACACAGGAAGTCATGTTGTCTATGCCAAAGTACTCGAGTTTTACCCATCGCAACTCACCATGACAAGCCACTAGAAGTCCAACCACAAGGTTGGTAATCTACCACACAACATATTGTTGTGATCTAGGCTCTCTACCAATCCACCAGAACTCCCAACCAACCACACCATCGAGTTGCAATAGCCCACAACTCCTTGTCTTAACAACCTGCTCCATGTCTCAACCAGAGACAATCTAACATGTTTCCACCTGCAATCGTCAATGTAGCTCCCTCTCAAAGTTATGATCTGTGACCTGCCTTGAATGAGAACAAGAACAACACTCCTCTAGTGTTGTTTCCAAAAATGTGTCTCAAAGATGATCCCCTTCTCTTCAAATCCCATTCTTTGATACCATGTCAATTTTCACATGCAACTCTATGTGACTAATTTTTGGATATGAAAATTTCTTCCTAGTGATCTAACAATAATACCCTAGTTGTTATCACTAAACAATTTTGCACTGAATTTTTTTTACTGAAAACATATGCAATAAAAACACAAATATCAAAGATGAATCATTAATACACATGAGGCACAATTTCAGTTTTGTAATCTTGTTAAGGTTAGAAATCATGAGGTCAAAAACTATCCTCCAAGCTCATATAATATCACCAAAATTTGAGGACAACCTTGTCCTCCAAAGTCACCAAAAATGAGAACAACCTTGTTCACCAATAACCATACAAATTAGAAAACCAAACCTCAACAATATCCCTAGAAAAATCTTTTTCCCACAAATCTATTGTAGACCACCTGTATGGTCTGTTGACATCACCTGTCAGCCTGTATGGATCTATACCTTCCAAAAAAATTAGATACATGATTCACCCTCTTGCAACCCGTGTATATACATGGTTCAACTTCTTGCAACCTACATATATATATGATTCACCTAGCCTATGACCTGTGTATATACACAATTCGTCGTACTTGTGACCTGTGTATATACGTGATTCATCACACCTTTGACCTGCATATATACATGATTCCTCACTCCTATGACCTGTGTATATACATGATTCATCACACATGTTACCTACGTATATATGTGATTTTTCCCACTGCAAATCACGTATTGTATGAAAAATTCACTCCACGCGTATGACCTTCTACACTTCTCTCTCCTGGGCCAAATTCACCACCTTGCAGACTTTCACTTTGTTGATATCACCAAGCTTCCTGGCATAAGTGCAAACTCACTTATGTTAACTCCATCATGTCTCCACACTCTCTACATGATTTATAATGTCACAATGACCTCTCTTTTTTATACACAATCCTTAGGGGTCACCATAGAATCCCCTCCACAATTCAACATCAAATTAGGCTTTCCTTGTGGGTGTGAAGCCCCGACACAAGCCCACAAATTCCATCATCAAACCCATGAATCCCCCACTCAAATCACAAGGGGTTTTCGCCAAAATGAAAGTGTGATGTGATTTCCATGACAATTACCACATGCCCAACACCTAGGGTCATGTGAGAATACTTGCCCGAAGCTACAAAAATAAACATAAAGGAGAATTACATGTATCCAATGGAGTATGATAGAATGTTTATTGCACTATCGTTCTTGAATTCAAAGTTGAAGAACAAACTTGAAAAATAAGATTGAAAAAAAATCATTAGATAGTTTATGCTAATAATGCACATGTTATGGAGAGTTTCATGTAACTAAGAAAGAGGTATGCTTATTTGTACTTGTATCACATGGAAAAAATATCTTTCTGTATAAGTTTGGATCATTTATTTCTTCATTACTTTTCTGCAACTCAATTTTGGGAGTTGGTATGTAGTAGGATCCAAGCGACAGACATAGCATGTGCTACCCTTAATGGGCTTTAAATGGGTGATAGGAATTTGACTGTGCACCATGCTACTTCCAAGTATAGATATACATGATGACATATTAACCCTTATTTAATCTACATCTCTTATTGTTCATGTTGAATTATGACTGTCTAACTGAGACTGACTCTTTTTCTAAGGCCTAATATATGCCCAACATTTATTATAAAGTTATGTGAACATTTATTATAAAGTTATGTGTCCCTTTATTTTTTAATAAGACAATAAAAATATAAAGGATAAAAGAGACCTCTCTTCCTTGGAAAGGGGTCCCTTTTTAGTACAAATGGATGATTAGAGAGGAATTCATGCAGGGAATGTGACCTATCAATATTATTATAATTTTGGAGTTATTGATGGATAGAATTATGTGCACTCCTATTTAATAACATCATATGATGAACTTGTTTGAATGGTCCTTTCATAATCATTGAATCAGTAATAAAGAATCCATAATAGAAGTGCTAGAGCAAAGATTAATATATCATGATCTTGACATAAGTGGTAGTCGGGATCAACACATATGAAATTTGTGGTGAAATGTCATCAAAATTGATAGAGGGATATGCAAGAGTGTGCAACGAGAACCTTGACAAACATAACCCCTAATGCTTGCATCATTTTCTAGAGGACGAAAACATTATGTTTCTTTTTCCAAATATGTTAAACAAGTATATTACAGTTTAATGAATATATTTTAGTATATCAAAAAATTCTCCAAGACTTTACAAGGTTTTATAATTCAATGAAAGATTCGCCAATATTTTACAAGAGTTTATAATTCAATGAAAGATTCACCAAGATTTTACAAGATTATATAATTAACTAAATTATTCACCAAAAAATTATATATACATATTATATTATTGATAAAATAGCCTTCAATTTTTCCTATGTATCATGAAGATTCACCCATTTATTATACATATAAAGGGGGGGGGTTCTTAAATTCACCCTTTCTATGATCAATTCTACAACAATTCATGCGATGAACTCTACAATGAGTTTTGCAATCACCCACCTTGTCAAAGTGTTTCATTTCACCAAAAAATACACTCTTTGTCTATATAAGGTGTGCACCCAAATCAAATTCCATCATACTGTCAACCAGAACCTATATCGTAAGTTTTATGCAAAGTCTCTGCAATGAACTAGTTCACTCCATCAAATTGTTCACCGAGGTTGTGAACGTTCCCACTAACCTATCTATGCAAAAAACTATATTATTTTTATTCTCTATCACCACCACAGTATTAGAGCATGCTTCAATATCTGATACCATCTATCATTGAGATAGTGGTGAAGAGATAACCAACTCTTCTTCGAAATTTGCAACGAAAAAAATTTGATACCATATATCGTCGAGATAGTGGTGAAGAGCTCACACAATTTTCTTCAAAATATACAATTAACAAGATCTGATACCATCTATCACATCCTCACAATGATGCATGCACAATTCTTGCGATTGTGTACCTCTTGAAGGCATGCGACACTGTGACATTTCTCACTTGGTTGTTTGGCAACACCAAGGATACTTCGTCTGGACTACACCTCTTCAACTAGAGCATACACATACTTCTCTCTAGGATATGAGAAGTCACACTCCTACTCTAGTGAAACTATGGTGTATCCTTAGATGATTTGTTAACAGATTTAATGCTTATTCATTTAAGCATACATCCATGAAATGAAGAGAATACTTGTGAAACAAATAAGAGACATACAGATATAGTGTGCATGGCACAAAACATGCCTAACACTTGGCTAAGTATTATTATTGTGAAATAGTTACAATATGAGCACTAACGTCTCGGTATATAACTCGGATAGAGTCACATGACTCGCCTCACCTCACCAAGACACTCATAGAAATGTTTGTCACACCAATAATATCCCATCATAAAAAAATTCACAACTCATGCGATGCACCCCAAACATGTTCACACCATAGACTCATTGTCTCTTCTCTATCACAAGACTTCACATAGACCTACAGTTTGTCTCATAGTTGACTCACTCATACCTGCGACAATACTTCCCCAAAATCATCACAAAAGAATTTTACCCCAACTCTATCCACATATTCACCTCAAGGAAGCACAAGTCATCACCCCTCTTCATCCAAGTCTACCTCAGAATCGTAGAGCTAACCTTGTTCTCCTTGTTGTGAAAATATGCCTTCCTTGGTTGTGTGCCCTTGTTCTCTTACATGGAATTTAACGGTCACCATCATGAACCGTCACATCCTTTGTGTGTTTTGCGTCCCTTCGTGGGCCAATGCACCCAAATGAACCCTTGTGCCCCTTTGTGGACCCAGTGTGCCCAAATGAACCCATGTTCTCTTCAGTCATCACATCCCTTGGGACTAGCATGCCCCAACCTTGGTGTGCTCCTCATGTCGATGTGCCCCAACCTCTTTGGTTTTCCCATCCTTTTTCTTTACCTCATGGTTGGGAAAGCCCCTTGGTGTGCACACACGTCCAAGGTGCCCACTTTCCCAACTAGTGCAACACTTGGGTGCCAGAGCAACCCAAAGTTTTGTCTCCTTAAGGACTTGGGCGAAGGTGTCTGCGCTCTTCTACCCGAAGACCTTACACTTGGAAATTTAGGTTAAGGTAAGCTCTAGTAACCATAAATATGACATACTTAGTAAAACTCTAATTTTAAAAGGGTACAGAGTATTTGCAAAGGAAGACCTCATTCTGGAAAACTAAGTTGAAATAAGGAAGGAATTTCAAAAGGTAAAAGAAGCTAGGAAGGAAGGAAGTTGGGCAGTAATTCATAATAGAAAATATATTGTTAGGGATAGAGATAAAAAAATATAACAATAAATAGGAATTTAGGACATTATGGATCCTGTCTTGGAACTATCGTGGTTTTCAATGGAACAAAGGGCCTATGTTATGTTGGATCCTGAGTGAAATCGATATTATATTACTTCTTGAAACTTGGGAGCATGAAGAATATAAATTCCCTAACATAGAAGGATATTTCTTGTGGCCCATATGGAACAACATATACTCTACAAAGGAATTGGAGGCATAGCTTGTTACATAAAAAATATTTTTTTCCTCACATTAGGCTTCACAAAAAAGACCCTTTAAATTAGTACATGTGGATGGATATTTCAGATATTAATGCTAAGAATATTTATATAACAATATTTTATTTGGCACCTATTAATTTTACCTTTTATAAGAAAAACAATCTAGATAAAAACTTTCCTTACAACGGCTTAGAACATGATATTTATAGTATGATAAATGAAGGCAGCATGCTCTTTCTAGGAGACTTTAATGTTAGAATAACAACTAATCAAGGTATTATTTTAAGCAATGATTCCAACCTTAATATTCTATGGCTAGATGAGGACCTTTTCTTTACCAATAGATACAAAAGAAATTTTGAAGACTTAGGTTAGAATTTTTTTGGTACTAAACTAATCAAACTATGTAGTTCTCAATATCTAATAATTTGCAATGGTCTAATGAAATAGTTGAAATCCAACTAAATGAATTATATTCATGGGCTTAACAACAGTGTCGTAGATTATGTAATATTTGATATCCATGTATACAACAAAATAGTAAATTTTGACATCTTAAATGACCATGAACCTAACTCTAATCATAGACCTTTAACCCTAACTCTAAACTTTGTCATGCAAAAAATCGCCATGGAAGATAATTACGACAACCAAAAGAACTTGATCTTCGACAAAGATAAATTTGATCTTTTTTTCTAAAGGATTTAAATAATGAATTAACACTCTTATCAAATAAGGACAATATTGAAGACCTTTATCATAATTTTACTACAACCCTATATGGGACCTAGATTCGACTTGGCTCCTCTCTGATGGATTAAGTCTTTAAGTCTTAAATATTATTAAAATAATAAGTGTGCATTTGCGAACCCTTCGAGGTAAAAATTTCAATGGGTAATTCTGAACAGGTCTTCCAATAACCAATTATGATAAAGTCTCTCAATAAACCATGAAATATTAAATTGATAATGCTATGTTTTCAAGGGTATTCGAGGAGGGGAAGAGTAGATTCTTGGAAAATAGGGAGGTTTTATTAACGGTAATTCCCAATGGAATTTACCATGAATTAAAGATGTAGACCAATGGGAAGAAGCCTGGGGATAACTCTAATGAAATATTAAGTTGATTTCTAATGGGTGATGGGGGGAAATGAAACAATTAAGTAAAAAATGAAACTAAAATGAAAATATACAACCTTGGACTTAGAGGAAAAATGGGAAAAATAAATTAAAGATAAAATGAAAAATAAATAATTTAGTGCACAAACACACACACAAATTTGATCCATGTAAAACAAATTTGACCCATATAAAAAGACTTCTAAAGTAATCTTGATTTTTCATATGTAAAAAATAAATATCAAGCGTAACTCTAGGGAAAACCATGGAGAATAAAAAACCATGGGAAATTACCATGTGCAATCAAACCATGTGGTTTTGAAAAACTAAGGGTAAAATACAAATGAAAATAAATAAATACAAAAATAGTAAATAAAATTAAAAATAAAATATACAAAATATATACAAAAAAATAAAAATAAAAATAAAAATAAAAAATAGGAAAATGAGGTCAAGTTACACACGAGTCAAGGTTCCATGCCAGTCATGGTTACACATTAGTCAAGTTATTGCACCTAGGGACCCACAAAATAGGAGTAAGGTGTACCATGTAGATTTCAGGTAACCATGTGTCAATTTGGGTAGGTAGGTCATATGGTGATCACGATCGTTCAGATTCATATGCGACGAATGGAAAGAGACCAGGGGGGGGAGACAACACGTCATACAACAAATCAATTTCACAAATAACGACTCATAGGATAAAAGGAGATCGACACCAATCAGATGCAAGACACATGTCAATCTAGTCAAGATGAAGATCTTGGAGGGTAGACCTAATAAGATTGCAAAGAGAGGGAATGTGATTATATTGGGTAATAGGTTCCCATGTCAGGCAAAAATGCATGAAATTCATTATGAAAAATAGTGAACAAGCATTGGGCGATGACATAACAATGACCTACATCCATGAAGCTCAATAAGTCTTTGTCTTAAGTTTTCAGAGAGAAGGGATGTCAAAAGAAGAAACCAGTAGAGATCAATCCAAAAAAATATCACGCCTTTCATACCTCAGGAAAATTACAAGGGACTCCACTCAGTCAGTCCGATGAGATAAACCAAATGAAGGGATCCTGATAGGATTTCGGCCTTCAGGCTTTAGATGATTCCTAAGACAAATCATACTCAACACTTCGAAAAGGGATTCCTGATATAGTAAATCCGATGAGCTCATGGGATAGGAATCCAGGGAAGGTGGATCTGATAGCCTTACAAGCTTCGGACATCGGGGAAATAGTAAACAATGGTGAATCCGCTTCCCAATGAGAGAGAGAGCCCAGTAAGGATCAAGGTTTTGGCCTCATTGATGCAATGATGATAAAATAAAATCCAACTAAGGTTTGGAAAAGATAAGGCTTAGTTCATAATGTTGATTGTTGTCTTCAAATGATATATAAGATCCAGATAGAAAGAAGTCTAGGAAAGAGGAAGAAGATCAAGGGACTCCCCACATGCATCTCAAGGATGGAGCAGTCATGTAAATAAAGTGACCATGCGGACCAACTCTTGCAACCACAAAAAAATTTAGATCCTTTGTGTGAGTAAGAAGAAACTTGCCATTGTCCCCGAGGTGTAGGACAGTCGGTGACAGAGTGTGTTGGTAAGACACTCCATGTTGAAAAGTCACCGGTTCGAAACCTGCGGGGACAAAAAATCCAACCATGCTAAGGGTTGGTGTGGCTCAGTCTGGGTGCGATCCCCGGGTGATTTTTACGGCTTAGATGCCCCTGAGTCACGTTTTCTCAAGCCAAAGGTTAATCCCAATGCCAAGAAGGTCCGGACCAATTAACAAACAAACAAAAAAGAAGACACTTGCCATTATACTATAATCATTACATTATCTTTCTTCAACAAACTTGTAAATGAGTGTTGGGTTTGTTCAACGATAATCATGGGTGGTTGTAGATAAGTGTCATGAAAAATACATGTACCAAGTCTCAAACTCAAAAGAAGGATTAGTGAGTTTGTGACTGAAAAGTATGATCAATACATGAGAGCATAAAGATGAAGACATTAGGCACAACATGCAAGAAAGAGGATGCATAATTTAAATTATCCATTCAACAAGTCCTAAAAAACAAACTCATTCAAGACAATAATCAATCTAGATCAAACCCCCAACTCCCTCAAGTAGATAAATAAGTAGAATTAGGTTCAAGCAGTATGGGAATAGGCATTAGGGATGAAATTTTACTAAGGGGCCCCTTTCCTTTAGTCATTGTTTCATGAAAACCTGCACAGGAGACCTAGCTAAAGCATACACAAACAAAGCTTATCAAGAAAAGGAAGAGAGATACACAATGAAGAATGAGAATCAATGTATATTATGATCTAAGCAATGAGTGAGTGATCTTCACTCATATAGGCAATGACATCCTATAATTAGTAATGCATGCATAATAGTGATGGTCTAATATTAGAAAGTATAAAATAGAAATAGTCAGTTAACTCCCACTGAACTAGTGTGCTGAAAATAGAAATGTCTCCAACACCCCCCTTGAACATCACTATGGAGTAAAAAATGAGTCCCGGCTACTAGGCCATATTAGGTACTCATGTACAATGCAACTAATGAAAACTGAATAAAAATGAGGAAAGAGGGAAAACCAAGTGGCAACAAAACCCCCCCTCAAAAGAAAATGCATCAAAAGAAGAAAAGGCAGCTTCTAGGAAAATGTGTTCTTCACTGCAAGATGATCCCACAAAGTCTGAAACTTCTTCTCAGTGAAGGTCTTGGTGAATATGTCAATAGTCTATTCGGAGGAAGGACAAAACTGCAAATCAATTATCATGTCATGTACTAAATGTCTGATGAAATTCATGTGGACCTCAATGTGTTTGGTTCGTTGTCATTATACTGGATCTCTACATAATTTCAGTGTACTTTGATTATCACACCATATGATAGTTGGACAGTGAAACTGGATACCAAGCTCGGTAAGGAAGCATTGAAGCCAAAGTGTCTGAATGACACACTTGACTACTCCTCTGTACTCGGCCTCTGCGGAAGATAAAACAATGGTTGATTACTTCTTACTTGACCAACAAATTGGGCCTGACCCCAAACTCAGAGTGTACCCGGATGTGGAATTTCTATCTGTGCTATCACCAGCCCAATCTGAATCTATGAAGCCTATGATATCTAATGCACAACCAACTACATAGTGAATCTCGTAACTCATGGTGCCCTGAACATATCCGAGGATGCGCTTGGAATCCTTCCAATGCAGATCATGGGGTTCCTGCATGTATCTGGAAAATTCTCCTACCGCATATGAGATATCTGGATGGGTGTGTGTGAGATACAAAAGACTCCCCACCAATTATTGATACAAAGTATTTTCCACTAATGGTGTATCCCTGCCATCCTCAATTCTGATCCCAGATAAGAAGAGTGTAGGTGTAGGCTTACAGTCTGTCATGTGGAATCTATCCAGAAGATCCCTGACATACTTAGCCTAAGAAATTTTGATGTCGGAAGCATCCCGACCAAGAAAAAAGTGTAGTGGACCCATGTCCGTCATAGAGAACCTTCCATGCAAAATATCTTTGACCAAAGAAATGGATGAAGCAAAGCTACCAGTGATCAAAAGATCATCAACATAGAGTACTAAAATCATCACAGAGTCGGTAGTCCTCAGCATGTAAACATTGGAATCAGATTTACATCTAACAAAATCATGTGAAATAAAGTAAGAATCCATATTTGCATACCATTATCTAGGTTCCTGCTTGAGGCCATAGAGAGACTTCTTCAGTCTGCATACTAAAGATGAGTTATGAATGAACCCTTGCGGCTTCTCCATGTAGATCTCCTTTGAAAGGTCACCATGAATAAAATAATTCTTCACATCCATCTGGTGAACTTCCCATCCTTTGGATGCTGCAATGGCTAGAGCCAAGCGAATGGAGTCCATATTTGCTATAGGAGCAAAGGTATCATCATAATATATCCCATGAATCTACTGAAATCCTTTTGCAACTAATATGGCCTTGTACCTGCTCACCTGACCATCTATTGCTCTCTTGGTCCTATAGATCCATTTGCATCTGACAAGTTTCCTCCCTGGTGGAAGTGGAACCAGATCCCAAGTTTGATTCTCTAGGAGATAGTCATGCTCCTCCTGCATGGCTGCTTCCCATAGTGGATTTCCAACAGCCTCATTATAGGTATGTGGATCAGAATATTGAACCATATGGAAATGCAAGGGCATTGTTGGTTCAAAAGATTAAAGTACATGAGAAGGTTCCACATGCTGAGATCGAGACCTCCTCGAATCTAATGGATCCCCTGCAAGGTTTCCTGTTGCTTGAAATGTGAACTGTGCCCACTTGGGAATTTGTTGAAGCTTTGACATTGGCTCTTCATTTGGTTGTACTACCTGCTCATCTGCATGTAAAACATCCTCTGAATTCGTGTCTGAATATGTAGCATTTGAGTGTGTGGAATCATCATCTCTGATGTCTAGAACTGATGAAAGCACAAGAGTCTTTACATGTTTCACTGGAGGTGCATGCAAACGACTCTTCTCAAATTGAACACTGTAGTCAATGATGAGTCAGTCTATAGAAGGATCAATCAATCTGTATCCATTCACATCATCTAGATATCCCACAAAGATGCAAGGTGTTTTCTGTGGATCTAAGGCTTTCCTCTTTTCGGAAGGAATATGGGCCCATGCTCTAGATCCAAATATGCGGAAGTGTGTGACATAAGGTTTTTCACCTGTCCAAGCCTCAAAAGGTGTCCTATCCTCAAAACATTTGTGAGGTGATATGTTCTATATGTAAGTAGCATAGTTAAGTGCCTCAGCCCAAAGCTTGGAAGGAAGTGATCTTGCATGCAACATGCAACTGGTCATCTCCTTGAGAGACCTATTCTTCCTTTTAGCAACTTCATTCTGYTGTGGAGTGTATGGAACTGTGTGATGCAACTGGATACCATCTTCACGACAAAGATTATGAACATATTTGTTGATATACTCCCCCCCATTATCTATACRAAGGATCTTGATTTTATTCCCAGTTTGTGTCTCTACTAGAGCTTTGAAGTCTTTGAGATGCTCAAAAACTTCAGAMTTTTTTCTRAGAAAACAAACCCAAGTATAGCGTGAGTAATCATCAATAAATGTAAGAACATACCTTGCTTTGCTTATGGATGGATGTGGAAATGGACCCATGAGATCACTGTGAACAAGCTCCAAGGAAGAGGAGGCTCTCCATGCCTTCSCCTTTTCAAACTTCTCTTCAGGATGCTTTCCAAGAATGCATCCTTCGCAAACACCTTCAGAAAAGTGAATGTCTGGCAAGCCTTTGACCATTCCTTGCTTGGAAAGTCGCTACATGTACCTAAAGTTTAAATGACCAAATCTCTCATGCCATACTCTACTACTATCATTAGCATGTGTAAGTAGAAAAGAGGAGTCATAGTCAGTAAACTTAGTGAACTTATACAACCGTGATTTTTTATCTACCTCACCAACTGAAATAATGGAACTATCATGCATGTCAAATATCGTAACTGAATCTAATGTAAATTCAACCATTTTACCTGTTTGAGTGATCTGATAAACTGAGAGAAGATTTATAGAAAGCTTTGGATCATGTATAACATTCTCAAAAATTCCATTAGGAAGTTCCACTCTTCCCTCTCCTACAACTGTTATTGGAGTATCATCCCCCATGAGAATAGGAGGTCTAGAGCATGAACTCAAAGAAGTACAAACTTCCTCTTTAGCTGCCATATGATGTGATGCACCAGAATCTATAATCCATGAATCAGATGAGGAATTGATTGCAACCAAAGCATGATGATTACCTTTCTTAGGTGCATGGTCTTCTTCCTTCTTCTTCTTGGCTCCTTCACGAATGAAGTCTCCAAGGTTATTCTTCTGAAGTACTTGTGTCATAAGATCGATCTACTTATTCAAGCATGTGGATTCTTCATGATTAATTTTATTGCAATATGTGCATTGTTTTCCCTTCTTCTTCCTCCCTTTTTAATTTGAATAATATTTGGAACCAAAAGAATCCTTGAAGGGTTTGGAATATCCCTCCTTCTTTGACTCTAGATGTAATAAATCCTTTCGTTTATGATTCAATTTCTGATTGGATGACCCTTTTCCATCATGCATGGTGAGTGCATGTGATTTGGGATCTTTCATGAGGCCCATCTGTATGAGTTTTTTCTTCTCTTGTGTGTGAGACTCAATGAATTGAGTCATCGTAGGCATTTTCCAATTTGCTCCCAAAAGACATCTGCCTGAATGGAAATTGGAGACATATACAACGTATTCTAGTCCTAGCTTGGAGAAGATTGTTAGAATAAGTTGTTTCTCTTATGTAGACTTTTCAATACCACATTCACCCAAGCTCAATAGCAAAGACTTAAATTTAGTAAATAAATATTGTATATTATCAAAACTTTTAGGGTCTAAGGTACTCAACTCTACCTCAAGCATATGACCTCAAATCTCATCCTTCTTTCCAAAGATTCCTTCCAAGGTGGTATAGATCTCATTTGGAGTCTTTCATGTGGCAACATGAAACCATAGATCAATGGAGATTTATCAAGAAGTATTCATGTGGCCTCATCCTTACGGTTTTCCCATCTGGTCTTCTCAAGCGTTGATGTAGGCTTTGTTTCTGTCGCCATCATCAAATTATACAGTCCCTTTCTTTTGAGTTGGAATGTAGCCTTTGGCTTCCATTCAAAATAGTTTTACGGTGTGATTATTATAACCAAACTTGATTGAAGAAGTTGCATCACCTCCATCCCGACTATTGATTATGAAAAGATCTTGAAAACCCAGATTGTGGATTCTGAGATATGAAAAACGGTTCTATGGAAGTTATAGATATGATAAAAAAACTATATATCCTAAAATATGATGTGGGTTTAGGATATTTTTGGTGAGCATGAACATCCCTATGTTATATGTCTCTGATCCAAATTTCAACCCGACCCAGATCGTGGATTTTGAGATATGGCTATTTTACTACAGAAAACCAATTTTTGGAGGGTTGTTGAATCGTCGCACCCTAGAGAAGGATAAAGTGTGACGATGTTGAATCATCGCACCCTAATGAAGGATACAGTGCGACGATTGTAAAAAATTGAATCGTCGCACCCTGGATGAAGAACACAGTGCGACGACGCCGCACCTTGGTTGTGTATAGGTTGCGAGGATGCCTGAGTGTGATCATCGCACCCTTTGATAGGGACAGGTTGCGACGATTCCAATCGCCACACCTTTCGATAGGGATAGGCTACGACGATGGAGGAAACTAGGTTTACTCAAATCCTCTTTCGTTCTTCTCTGTCTTGTCTGGGTTTCTCCAAGCAGCTCAGCTCTGATACCATGTCAATGTTTCATGAAAACTGCATAGGAGACCTAGCTAAAGCATACACATTTAAATCTTATGAAGAAAAGGAAGAGAGATACACAATGAAGAATGATAATCAATGTATATTATGATCTAGGCAATGAGTGAGTGATCTTCACTCATATAGGAAATGACATCCTATAATTAGGAATGCATGCATAATAGTGATGGTCTAAGATTGGAAAGTATAAAATAGAACTAGTCAGATAACTCCCACTGAACTATTGTTACTCCCACTGAACTAGTGTGCCAAAAACAGAAATTTCTCAACACCTTTCGCTTGTAAAAGAAAAAGTAAAGGGGGGTTGTTGTGGCCTTAACACTCCCAAAGGTCATACTCCTTTAACGCCAAGGTTACTCTTGCTTTTCAAGATATGAAGTTGGATGCTCCATCCAATCTATCTTCAACTCTCAAAGGTGTAGATTACATCCCTTAGACCTGATAAATTTCCCTGGAAATAACCTGCTACTGAAACTACCCTTGTATTGACCTGTACAAACTGTGCCCACACTATCTGCGCTAATTGTGAAACCTTTATGCTAATACTCGCACTGTTCCACATGACATGTATTCTAATACTTGTGTTGTTTTGCGCGACCTGTGTATTGGTACCCACATTGTTACCGCGTGACCTGTAACAGAATACATGCACTATCCTCGACGATCGATCTAACTCCAATACAACTATTTCCCTGAAATCATTCCTTCAATTTATGTCCTTTGGTTATGGATCTAAGATTTGGCTTCCTCTAAGAGAAATTACTCTGATACCATGTTGAATTCCTCTTACTCTGACCCCTAGGTATTTTTTTATCTAGTGATTTCCTTACTGCAAATCAAGTTAGCAGCTCACAAAACAAAAATATACTGTTGGAATATTCAACTCAAACAAAGATAGCGGAAACAATACTGGAAACCAAAAATCTCATGCACAATACACAAATATATTCTACCCATCAACTAAGCTTATCATTCAAATAACTTCAAAGATTACAAGGACTCCCTTATTGAGAAAATGGCCCAAATAGAAAAGAGACAAAGTACATCAAACCCTGATTTGTTGATATTCTAGCAAATATGTTGTACAATCATGTATAACATCAATGTGACTGTATACCCACATTGTTCTATGTTATCTGCATGACTATTATGCAGAAACCCATGTTGTTTTGCATGACATGTACTGAAATACCTATACTGTCTGTGGCGGCCAATCCTGTAATGAGAGGTTCCTAAAAACTAGGAGACCCTCAATAATGACTAATAAACATAGGAAAATAAGGAAAAAGTATCATATGTGTGTGTAATATCTCCAACACACATTTCCTTGATGCAAGTTATTTTAAGATTGATAGTTTTATATTTAACTATTACATTGTCTCTTTCTTGTATGTGATAGGAAATGAAGCTGGAATTTGATGAAGCTAGGACCTATCTCTTCACATACATAGTGTCCTAGTATTAAATGGTAAATAATTAATTTAACAAGACTTCCGCTAAGCAAGAATGGGCTCATTCAAGTAGATGCAATTTATTTGATGTATATCTCTAATGTCTTGGTAAATTTTAATGGTTTGTTTGTTTGTTGCATTTTGGAACATTTTGTCAAGTTTCAAATTTTGGGTTTATTTTGGTTGAAAAATGTGTTAGTACCTTGAATGATTCTAGTTCTCATTTGATGTTTGACTGAACCTTTTGTTGTGGCATGATTGGTTTCATTTGATTTCCATTGCATCAAGGGTTTGGGTTAAAGTTAAAGACCTTTGTTGAGTAAAAAAAACTTGTTTCCATCTTTTTGTCATGTTTATTTGACTAACATATTGTATTAGGATTAATATATGGCTTTGATTAGTCTTAGGGCACTCAATGTGTTTTCCATAAATATTATTATTTTATTTATATATTTGATGGTTCAAGGAAATATTTTTTTATTTCCTTTCACTTTGTGGCATGACTTAAGCATATTCACCTTTTAGGATCTACTATGTTTATTTTATATTTTCTTTGAAAAGACTTATTGGTTATTTAGAAAGGGAAACCAGTTCTACTTAGCTAAGCAAAGAGAAAAATGGTATATGATCTAGGTTCCTATGTGTTTAGCATAGGATACCTATTAGCATGAGACTGACATTCCTCTAATGCAATTATACTTTTGAAGCCAAGACTAAAGTGTCAATTTTCACATGCAACTCTACGTGACTAATTTTCCAGATCTGAAAATTGCTTCCTAGTGATCTAACAGTAATGCCCTATCTGTTATCACTGGAAAATTTTACACTATTTTTTATTACTAAAAACATATGTAGTGGAAACACAAAGATCAAAGATGAATCATTAATACACATGAGGCTCAATTTCAATTATGTAATCTTGTTAACATTAAAAATCCTAAGGGAAAAAACAGTCCTCCCAACCAATACAATATCACCAAAATATGAGGAAAACCTTGTCCTCCAAAGTCACCAAAAATGAGAACCTTGTCCTCCAATAACCATACAAATCATAAAACCAAACCTCAACAATATCGTTGGAAATATCTTCTACCCAGTAATATATTGTAGACCACTTGTATGGCCTGCTGACATCACCTGTCAACCTGTATGGATTTGTACCTACCCAAAAAATTAAATACGTGATTCACCCTCTTGCAACACGCGTATATACGTAGTTCACCTTCTTGCAACTTACATATATATGTGATTCACCTAGACTGTAACCTAAGTATATACGTGATTCATCATACATCTGACCTACGTATATATGTGATTCGTCACACCTGTAACATGCGTATATTTGTGATTTGTCACACCTATGACCTGTGTATATATGTGATTTGTCCAACTACAAACCACGTATTGTACGAAAAATTTTCTCCGCATGTGAGACCTTCTTCACTTCTCTCTCCTAGGACAGATTTTCCACCTTGCAAACTTTCCCTTTGTTAAGATAACCAAGCCTCCTAGAACAAGTGCACACCCACTTATGCTAGCTACATCATATCTCCACACTCTCTACATGATGTGTAATGTCACAATGACCTCTCTTATTTATATACAATCCTTAGGGGTCACCATATAAGACCCTC
The DNA here is from genome assembly GCA_009831015.1 of Picea engelmannii. Taxonomy (NCBI): domain Eukaryota; kingdom Viridiplantae; phylum Streptophyta; class Pinopsida; order Pinales; family Pinaceae; genus Picea; species Picea engelmannii. The sequence continues at coordinate 126,660 of ML798442.1, read as the reverse complement.
CACAAGTCAACATCAAATTAGGCTTTCCTTATGGGTGTGAAACCCCAACACAAGCCCATAAAGCCCATCATCAAACCCATGAATCCCCCACTCAAATCCAAGGGGGTTTTCTCTAAACCAAAGTGTGATGTGGTTCCCAAGACAATTCCCACATGTCCAACACCTAGGGTCATGTGAGAATACCTTCCCGAAGCAAGGATGATTTTAGGGGCTAAATTTCGCTCATGGGATAATTTCCCATGGTTTTTCCCCAAAAAAGATTCGCTATTCTAAAAATGATTCACCCAAATTCTATAGGATAAAATTATTTTACCTTAAAAATCGCCAAAATTTTATACAAACTATATAAAATCCTTAGAAATTTGAATATTTTTACAAAAATATCACTAAACATTTTATAGTTGGCATATGAAGGATTAGTAATATTCGCCAAGGTTTCTACATTTTAAAATAAATTTTCATCCTTAAATTCATCCATGTCCCGAAGCTACAAAAATAAACACTCCCTCTTAGCAAGGAAGGTATTCTCACCACACTCCACAAGTGGGAATTCCTCTTGATGCTACAAAATCATCAACACTCCCTCTTAGCGAAGGAGGCGTTCCATCCTCCATCACCACCTAGAAGTAGCTTTGTCTCCCACACTAGATCCTTTACCACAACTTCTCTCCAATATGCCTGATTAGCTTCTCCCTCTATCACCGAAGAAAATCATGCTCTCCATTTCTCTCGACTAGTTGCATCCTCGGTCTCTAAAGAAAATCTCGTTGTCTGGCATGATCCCATCCCAAAAGACATCCTTCTCCTAGAAGCCTCTTGCCTATGAACCTCTTGTTTGACCTCCTCAACCCATGAAACCTACCTCACAGTATTGGAAGATTCCTATCTCCCATTTGGACCTAAAGCTTGTCTCCCACTGAGCAATTAACTCTCCCTCTAAGCCCCCTAGCTCCCTCTGAAGTTAGACTCCCTCTGAGTATACACAACCATCAAAACTATCTGGTCCCTTTCCATTGTCCTCTGCATATTCATAGGAGTTTTCACCTCCATATTGGATCCTAAGGGGTGAATCCCTCTAAACTCTGGCCCCCTTTGAGCATGTGTAATATTTGAGGCCACCTACCACATCACTGGTGGAGCTCCCTGCTCTCTTTGAATCTATGCTACTAGTGGGGCCACCTTCCTAACCACTATTGGAGCCACCTTCTCTTCCCCATACATCTCTTTGATCCTCCTGACCATAGCATGCATAGTCTGGCCCCTCAGCCTATACACATTTCCATATCTAACTCCAAAAACCACCACTGATCTGAAGCTAGATCATCTAGGCATAAGAAACACCAATCCATCCATATCATCCCTAGATATCAACTAAGTCTCATCCTGGATAAAATTAGTCCATATCCTCTCAAACCCTAGAAACATAGCTCGTGCACAAAAGGTTCCCAAGACCTGGGATGACCTTTGAACTCAACATACAATATCACATGTCCATCCCAGAGCAAGTCTGCATATCCCTACTCCTTAATCGTTGAAGTTGAGAACACACTCTTGGCACCCACAACACATTTTTCACTCGCAACACACCCCCTGAATCCATTCGGAATACTACTATTCGAGATCCTTGTACTACATGCTTGATCCTCTTACCAAGCTCCTTGTGCATACCTACTTCAGAAAGTGTGAAACTCGCAGACAAATCATGTGTCGGTGGCTCTCACTAGATAAGAACCATGTAATCCTCCAAGGAAAGCATCATGCTTCCCCAAGTCATGACCATCCAATGAAATTCTACCCAAGTCCATCATCCAAGTCACCAAAATATATTTATTTATGCACATGCTATCATTGATCATGTGTCCTCGTATGAACAGTCCCAAGTTGTGATAGGACACTCAATCTAGTACACTCTATACCACTACAAATCATCTATGCAAGTGTCCTCATCCTCCTGGGTCAAATACCTCATACATTGTCATACCTCAACAATGTAAAACTCTCTGGACCAGTGAGTACTCTATCTCATCAACCTATGATACACACGAAGGCGTCTCGTCTATGCCAAAGTAGTCGAGTTTTACCCATCGCAACTCACCATGAAAAGCCACTAGAATTCCAACCACGGGATTGGTAATCTACCACACAACATACTGTTGTGATCTAGGCTCTCTGCCAATCCACCAGAACTCCCAACCAACCACACCACTAAGCTGCAATAGCCCACAAATCCTTGTCTCGACAACCTATTCCATGTCTCAACCAGAGACCATCTAACATGTTGCCACCTGCAATCATCATTGTAGCTCCCTCTCAAAATTATCATCTGTGACCTACCTTGAATGAGAACAAGAACAACACTCCTCTAGTGTTGTATCCAAAAATGTGTCTCAAAGATGATCCCATTCTCTTCAAATACCAATCTTTGATACCATGTCAATTTTCACACGCAACTCTATGTGACTAATTTTTGGATATGAAAATTGCTTCCTAGTGATCTAACAATAATACCCTAGTTGTTATCACTGAACAATTTTACACTGAATTTTTTTTTACTGAAAACATATGCAATAAAAACACAAAGATCATAGATGAATCATTAATACACATGAGGCACAATTTCAGTTTTGTAATCTTTTTAACATTAGAAATCATGAGGTCAAAACCAATCCTCCAAGCCAATACAATATCACCAAAATCCGAGGAAAACCTTTTCCTCGAAAGTCACCAAAAATGAGAACAACCTTGTCCTCCAATAACCATACAAATCAAAAAACCAAACCTCAACAATATCCCTAGAAAAATCTTCTTCCCACAAATTTTTTGTAGACCACCTGTACGGTCTGTTGACATCACTTGTCATCCCGTACGGATCTATACCTACCAAAAAAATTAGATACATGATTCACCCTCTTGCAACCCACATATATACATGGTTCAACTTCTTGCGACCTACATATATACATGATTCACCTAGCCTATGACCTGTGTATATACACAATTTGTTGTACTTGTGACCTGTGTATATACACAATTTGTTGTACTTGTGACCTTCGTATATACGTGATTCATCACACCTTTGACCTACATATATAGACAATTTGTCACTCATATGACCTATGTATATACGTGATTTGTCACACGTGTTACCTACGTATATATGTGATTTGTCCCACTAAAAATCGCATATTGTACGAAAAATTCACTCCACACGTACGACCTTCTACACTTTTCTCTCCTGGGCTAGATTCACCACCTTCCAGACTTTCCCTTTGTTGATGTCACCAAGCCTCTTGGCACAAGTGCAAACTCACTTATGCTAACTCCATCATGTCTCCACACTCTCTACATGATGTATAATGTCACAATGACCTCTCTTCTTTATGCACAATCCTTAGGGGTCACCATAGAATCCCCTCCACAAGTCAACATCAAATTAGGCTTTCCTTGTGGGTGTGAAGCCCCAACACAAGCCCACAAATTCTATCATAAAATCCATGAAATCCCCACTCAAATCACAGGGGGTTTTCTCCAAACCAAAAGTGTGATGTGGTTTCCACGAAAATTACCACATGCTCAACACCTTGGGTCGTGTAAGAATACTTTCCTGAAGCTACAAAAATAAACATAAAGGAGAATTAAATGTAGCCAATAGAGTATGATAGAATCTTCATTGCACTATCGTTCTTGAATTCAAAGTTGAAGAACAAACTTGACAAATAATATTAGAAAAAATCATTACATAGTTTTTGCTAATAATGCACATGTTATGGAGAGTATCATGTAACCAAGAAAGAGGTATGTTTATTTGTTCTTGTATCACATGGAAAAAATAGCTTTCTGTATAAGTTTGGATCATTTATTTCTTCATTACTTTTCTGTAACTCAATTTTGGGAGTTGGTATGTAGTAGGATTCAAGCGACAGCCATAGCATGTGCTACCCTTAATGGGATTTGAATGGGTGATAGGAATTTGACTGTGCACCACGCTACTGCCAAGTATAGATATACATGATGACATAATAACCCTTATTTAATCTACATCTCTTATTGTGCATGCTGAATTATGGCAGTCTAACTGAGACTATCTGTTTTTCTAAGGCCTACTCTATGCCCAACATTTATTATAAAGTTATGTGTCCCTTTATTTTTTATAAGACAATAAAAATATAAGGGATAAAAGAGACCTCTCTTCCTTGGAAAGGGGTCCTTTTTTAGTACAAATGGATGATTAGAGAGGAATTCATGCATGGAATGTGACCTATCAATATTAGTATACTTTTGGAGTTATTGATCGATAGAATTAAGCACTCCTATTTAATAACATACTATGATGAACTTTTTTGAATGGTCCTTTCATAATCATTGAATTAGTAATAAAGAATCCATAATAGAAGTGCTAGAGCAAAGCTTAATATACCTATTTAATAACATCCTATGATGAACTTGTTTGAATGGTCCTTTCATAATCATTGAAAGGACCATTAGAGAAAAGATTAGTATATCTTGATCTTGACAAAAGTGGTAGTCAAGATCAACACATATGAACTTTGCGGTGAAATGTCATAAAAAATGATAGAGGGATATGCAAGAGTGTGCAATGAGAACCTTGAAAAACATAACCCCTAATGCTTGCAGCATTGTCTAGAGGACGAAAACATTATGTTTCTTTTTCCAAATATGTAAAATGAGTATATTACAGTTTAATGAATACATTTTCCTATTATTATATATGGTTTTATACTTTATCAAAAAATTCTCCAAGACTTTACAAGGTTTTATAATTCAATGAGAGATTCGTCAATATTTTACAAGAGTTTATAATTCAGTGAAAGATTCACCAAGATTTTACAAGATTATATAATTAACTAAAAGATTCACCAAAAAATTATATATACATATTATATTATTGATAAAATAGCCTTCAAATTTTCCTACATATCATGAGGATTCACCCATTTATTATACATATAAAAGGG
>ML798442.1:87433-109466 GCA_009831015.1 Picea engelmannii | reverse complement strand
TCTCTTCAATATTTCTCTTTTCACCCTGGTATGGTTTAAAGGATGGTTTGGATCATCCCATCCAAATATTAATAACCCAATTTGATCTTGTGTATTAGTAGGTGTATCATCAATATCTTCTACCTTTCAACAAACACAAGCATTATTTAATGTTTGGAAACAATTGGATAAATCATAATTGTATCAATTTCAAAGAAATATAATCAAATATGTCTTAACCAATAAAAATATAGAATGCATGAACATATATACATCAATTAAATAATGGAACATTATTTTATAGACTACTTTTTTATACAATAATTTAAAATAAAACACATTTTTGACAACATAGTTTATAAAATTTCAATCCACACTCATTGATTATTCTTTGGTTTTCTACCCTTAAGAACATCCTTAGGGTGACGTTGTTCTTCCCTTTTTTTGCGCGGGGGTGAGTTTTAAGAAGGAGTAATTAATCAATATCTAATCCCCAATGTTAAGGTCCATAATAGCCTCAACCATTATCAATCTATCAACCTCTCTTTCCACATCTCCATCTTTATCATATATAACCTCAACAAATTGATAATTCGGTCTTACAGTAGGGTCCCTTCCCTTACTACTATTTATAAAACCTGCAATATTTTGTGTGTGTATGGACATCCATATATATACATAATATTACCTCTATTCATTTCTTTTCCACTTTCCAATTGGAGACGATGTGTATACATATTCAAATTTAGACCATATGTTGACATACTAGGTTTATATTATGCTAGTCTTCTCCATTCACTATTGTAATATGACAGACCATAATATGGAATTAATCTCCTAGTGGTTTGTTGTGAATTGTTTCTATGTTTAGATCCCACATGGACATTTTGTACAATAAAGAGGCCTAGATTTGCTCCATGAATATTGGAGGGTCATATCATGTAGTTGTATCCCCAAAATTGAAACACCTCATACACTCTAGGTAGTTGTTGATCATTAGGCCAAGTGCAATATAGTCGACGATCAAATGTCTCTTTGTAAATTGATCTCAAACTCAGGGGCAAGTCATCATATCCATCACATTCATTCTCATAGGGTATGTAGTCCACCTTCGCCTTGTCTTTAAGAAAATTATGCATCTTTAAAGTGGTTCTTGTTTTGTTACTTGTTTTCATCAAATCCTCATCTTCGGAGCTGGTATATGTGCACATATTTTTGTTAGATGTATCATCTGATAAATTATCATCGCCCTCTAGGCTAGAATTTAGTGCTCTAGGAAACTTTAAACCAAGAAATTTATCCTGCAAGTATTCATTAAGAAAAAAATTAATTGTTTAAATAATATAAAACAATGTTTAAAAGAAGTATACATATTATTTATATCAAATTGGAAAATTCCTTACCACAATTCCTATTGGGTTTGAATCAATTGTAGGAGGAATACTACCCACTGGAAGCTTGTCATCTATGTAATGTCTTTGTAAAATCGTTCGTTTGAATTATTTTTTTCCACGACATACAAAACATCCACAAACAACAATGTTCTCAAAGTATCCATCGCATGTACTATAGTCCTGACCAACCTCTTGTCCAGTGCAATCATTTGTTTTGTCTGCAGAATCCATTGTCATATCCTCTTCCACCCACTATCCTCTACATGATTTAATATTTTTAGGTCCATGTCCACATACATATCTTTTTCTTTTTCTAGTTGAATGCTCAGGCTCTACATTTGCTCCAATATCCATCTAAAATAATCAACAACATGCATTAATTTATGACAAGATTGGATAATACACCTTAAATTTTAATAATATTATGAAAAAAATGGATGTATCACAAAATGCCATTAGATCAATTTTTCGTAAGTTAATTCAAAATTAGAGTACATGACGTCATGCATCATTTGTTGTGTCCTCATTTGATATGACGCGATCTTTTTCCAAGGCCTCATCTAGCTCCTGTAATACACAACATAGTCGATAATGTGTAGTACACCAATTATATCATTTCAAAGAATATGCTATCCAATAGAAAACCTCACCTTAGTCACATATTTGACATATTGACATCATGGTTTGGAGTTGAAAAAAAAATAATTTTACGACCCTAGGTATATACATCGAGCCAAAATTTCAACAAGAAAAGTATCCAACATCCCTATCCCACATGGCCATCCTAATTTTCAAACTTTTCCCTTGACCATAGAATCACATTTAATCACCATTCTTGTGCATTTTCAACCAATGAGTTTGACCTCAAAGGCCTCATGGAAAAAAAAATGACTTTATCTCCTTTATGTTGTAGCATTTGTGAATTCATAAATACCTTCCTCCTTTGGTTGAGGTTGTTTTGTCTTCTTACCTTTATTGTATCTGCATATTCCGTTGTCATATTCTCTTCCACCCACTTTCCTCTCTGCGATTTAGTAGTTCTACGTCGTCCACATCCTCTTTCCATGGCCTCCTCTCGATCATGTTACACAACAATGATAATAATTTTTAGTACACCAATCAAATCCATTATTATCTAATAAGTTAGGTAAAATAAGGCTACAAGTCAAAATTACCTTGGGATCAAATGATAGAACATGAGGAAATAAATATGCTGGTAGTATAAAGGAAAGAGGCATGCAAGAAGACAATTTACATGTATAATTTCAGCATATTTCATTCACTATTACTCCTTTCATCTCTTTCCTTTTCATGAAACAATCACAACAACTATGGGTTTGAAATAATCCATCTTTCATTTCACTACAAAAATCTTCATTCATAAAACTTGGTTGCAAGCACTCAAAGTCAAGCCTACAATACTATAAACATGTTGAAGGAAAAGTTGATGATAAATGATGTTTTGATGTAATTTCTTCCAAATCTAGACCATATCATCATTACTTCATATCACTTGGGATATTTGTTTCCTACTATGCTTCATCTCTATCCATTGTTCACACATCCTAACCAATTTCACATTCAACCTTTACAATTTGTTCCTTGTCTTAGTGCCTACATAGATTTCATACAACATTCCAAGATGCAAACTTCCTAACCCGTTTCCATGTATCAAGGACCTCTTTGATCAATGTAAGTGTTATTTGTATTTAACCAAAAACAATCTCACCTTAAAGTATGATCAAGCATGAATAAATTCATGTGATGCATTAAAAACACCTTCAAAACCAAATTTGATATGTATGAATGTCTTGTAATTCCATTCAATCTTAGTGATTCTCCATCAATATTCATGAAAATTCTCAATGGTATTTTTAGACCGCATCTGGGACATATTATTGTGATATTTATTGATGATATTATATTTTTATCTAGACATGGGATACCCATATTCAACATGTGCAAATTATGCATTACCTCCTCCACACTCATCAATTGTAAGTAAAGTCTAAGAAATCATATTTTGTCTATAATTGTATCTCATAATTGGGGTTTATTATTGCTCAATCTTGTTTGGGCTATAGAATACAAACTAGCTATAATGGTGGTATCCTATCTCTAAAGAGAAAGAGATTTTGGCTACACTCACTCGCAAAATGATGTTACAAGAGGCCAAAAGAGTGACCTTGTTGTCTACATCATGAAAGAATAATAATATATCCTTTTACAAATGAGAGGGCTCATACATATATCCTGAGTTGTGGCTACTCTAAAAGTGGTCATGGTGACTATATCCACTTCATCAATAGCTAAAATGGTTGCCTTTGTAGTACTTTTCACTATTTAGTATGAGGTCATCCTCCTCTTCATGTTTGTCTACCTGTAAATTTTCTTTTGTTTCTTATTAAAAGAGAATAGTTCTAATCGGTCCACTTCATTAATGGCTGATCCTTCTCCATGAAGTGGTGGAAATTGAAAACAATGGGAGAATGCAAACAATGGGAGAAAACAACCTTATTTCCATACCAAGGCTAGTGGAGAACTTTGTCATTGTAATCTTAGATGTTGCATTCTACTCTATGTGTGGGTTAGTTTCACCATCAATATCTTCCTTCAGGTTTGTAGTTTCCTTGGAAATTTTTTTAGATGTTTGGTCTTTTGTACCAACTAACTTAGTGTTACCCAATATTGTAGTCATATCCTTTTCAAACCCAAAATTCCTTCTCCTTTAGTCTTATGTCTGTATTTTTCCTTTTTTCTTTAGATTCTATATCTTTCTTAATTATTTCTAGTACCTCTTCATAAAAAATGTTTATCTTTTCACTTCTTCCTCTAAATATTCCTCATTCAAATACGGTCATTGAATGGCCACATGGGTTATATGGTTGGACACAACCTTCATCATATCATGCATTTTTAACTTCTTAGGTTTTAATATATATTCATCCATTTTCTATACCTTTGTATTTGTATAAATTGTATTTTTCAAGCCAAAATCCCTAATGGTGATGGGGTATGTGGGCAACAATTTCTTTTAGGAAAATGTTAAATCCTAATTAAAACTATGAAGGGTATTTTTGTAGGGAATCTCCTTGATCATTAATGTGTTTGCAATATGTTTTGGTAGACTATGAGGATCCTTTGTAGCACTATATATATTGATATATGTTGACTCTTCATCTAGATACCAATCCCCATTATTTTTTAAGAAGGATATTGCAACATTGATGGGGCTTGATATTGTACGGACTTACCTAAATGTCATTTTGGCATATATATGGGGTAGGATGAGTCTCCATTGATGGTGAACCATTCATCCAAGATGAATAAATATCCACTAGAACTACTATCACCACATTATCCACCCCACCCTTAACCTCTTATACACCCTCCATCACGAAACTAGACATCTCCATTTGGGCCTCCAAACCACCAACATTCTACAGATCATCAAAAAACTTTGACATGATAGGCCCATAATGAGAATTTGCCTCCCCACCTACCTACCCTTTCCATTCCAAATCCTTCTTCCAAAAAGGAAACGTAGAGTCCATAGCCACATGTCCATACTTATGACACCAAATACACCTAAATGGGGCCCTAGAATAGTCTAGAGGTTGAGAAAAGGTATGATCTATTTTCTACAATGTCATCTCTACAACAAGACCTCCCCTTAAGGAAATTCTAACCAAAATATATCCTATAGACATAATACCTATGTCTAGAAATAGCATATCTTCTTCAAGAAAAGTACCAAGCACATTACCAATTTCTTTAAATCTATATAAATACCATAAATCTAGTGGAATATCAGAACACTTTAAGCATATAGGGGTGAATATATCACTTCTCTTAGTACAAGAGTCAAATAAAGGGGACCAACATTTGTTAGAAATCATAATTGAATCTCACTTCTAGTGATGCACTATTATCTTCTACAAATCCTCTTTAGATATAAAGAGAAACCCTAGCCAACCTCTAGATAAAAGAAAATAATTCAGAGTGTACCATACCTAAGGTTCCCATGTGTCTTGCAACCATGCCCTCAATCATGAAAATTCACCCACTTTCCTACCACGAAATTAGTTGACAATGGATTGAGATGTCAAACCAACCACCCCATGCATTTTGATGTCTTGACAAAGAACTAGTTTGATAAAAGAACTTTGTTTTTTAACACACTTATTCATATTCCTTTTACCCAATTCCTCATATCCACTACCAAAATTCCCATTCACTCCTTGGGATGCTTCACCATTATCCCTATCACCCTTAGTAGGGTTTCCCTTACAATGGCTATCAATTTATAGATTTCCTCTCTTCTCCAAACCATTAATAACAACCACGAGCTCAACTAACTTTATCTTATTTTGGGCATCATTCACAGTGATATCTACATATGGGGAAACTTGAAAATCATGAACTAATTTTAGAGGAACAAAACCTTCCACTAGATTATTATTGGTCAATCGAGCCCGCTCCACATAACTCCTTAAAGAAACAACCTTCCCCAAACTAGAAAATTGACTATAGTTAATTTGAACAAATGAAAATCCAACACCTTGAAAATCAATAGAATATCCCAAAGGAAAATTACATCTCTATTCATCCAAGGCTAAAACCCTCCCCTCTAGAGAAATACCACAACTAGCAGGTTCATATTCTCTGACACCAACACTAGAAACTTATCCCTCTTGTACAATAACTTCAACAGAAATTTTCTTCAAATGGAGAAGGCTACCACCAAAGGATGAATACAATACCACTTTTGAAAATTATATCTTATGAATAATACTCCTTGTATCTTCCTCAACTTCAGGCCCTTTTCCCTCCACACATAACCCATTTGTCCCTATACCAACTTGACAAAAAAATTCAGTAACTTTTTTCCTTGATCTCGCACCTTTGACTTGAGGATTCCAACACCCACTATGCCAAAGTAACCATAATGTTGAAAGGGCACAGTAACATTACCATGACTAATACCCTTTACACCACCAAACAAAGAGAGAGAAAAACAATTATTTCCCTTAGAGGAAAACTTTACAACATGGGAAATTGGATCTAAATATTCCCCCACATCACCCAAAACCTACCCTCCTCAACGAAAGGATGATTTTGTATGGAAGAAACGAAATTTTGACTTTTATCCCATGGGTATTTAGATTAATCCAAAATCTCTTTGTAACATTCCRTTTATACAACTCCAAATGAAAAACCTTAGATTGAAAAACAAAACCTAGTTCTATTCTACATAAACCCTAACCAGAGACTTCATCCTCTCGTCCCATTAGATCAAATGMAATCCTACACTCCAACCAAATGTYAATACGATATTTTTTGTGGTATTATTGAGTACAGATTCAGTTTCTTCTCAAAAAATCCATATGATATTACAATCAAAGAACTAAAAACTATCAAAACTATATGTTGTGAATTTTATGACAACTCATTACAAAGAGATTGATATGCTAATTTTTCAATTTTATGTAGGACTATTTTTACATAAATCATGTTTACGTAGCACAGATTTTATAGGATATAAATTTTATACTTAACTATAGGTATTTTAGAAATACCTTCCCAAAAGGAAAAGTTGTTATAGAATTTCATGCACACCACACTCAGATTCTAAAAAGGTTTATTGAGTCCATCATGTTGTCACATGTATCACACCATATTTGCACTATTCACTTTATTCATGACAATGCTCTCCCACTCATCCTTTCTATTTTTACTTTTACCTTTACACATTGACATCCTCCTTCTTGTATCCTTTTTTATTTCATATTTAAATAACCCCTTTTCATTTTTTATGTTTTCTTGGTCCACTGTTATTGACTTGCTTGTTTGCCTTTGCCTCTTTATTTTCCACTTTACTACTTGATTATTTAATTTTTCTTTTCATTTTTTTGGAGTACTATACATCTTTTTTATTGATTAATTACTTTATTAATTACTTGTCTCTTGAGTCATTTGCCTCTTCTTTTTTACCCCATTGGCTATTATCTCTTGTTTTTGCTTCACCATGACCATCCTTAGGCTTTCAAATGCACACTTTTCGATTTGACCCCTGATTTATTGTTGGATTCCCGGGGCCCTGAAACCACCCACCCAATTTAGATAGGACTGAACTACGTTCCTTTAATCTTTCAAGCTATTCCTTACCACATATCGATACAAAGCAGAACTTATACACTAGCCCCACCTAGGTCGACATTATATATAGGGCAAGCAAAACATTTCCCCCGGATATTTTCTCATGAAGGAAGCTCCTGAGCTTGAAGGTTAGGCTCTTCAAACTAGATATGAACTTGCACTTACGGTGTTGTCCCCACTTGCCTATGAAAATAAGGAGGAAGCCAACTTAAGTCGTAGGTCTGGAATCGGAGTATCCCCATCTAGGTGTGTTCTTGCCTACTCGACTTCCATTTAGGTCTCATATTTTTATCTACATTTTGGTAGCCTCTTATAGCAAGAGGTATTACATTCCACCATTAACCCTAGGTCTCTGAGACTATCCAAAAGAGGTCATTTTAGTTCTCCTTGACATCTCAGTTATTACACATATTAATCAATAGCACTCCATTGATCCGAATTATTTTTGGCACAAAATGAGAGCGGAGATATAACACAGAAATATACAGAGATATTGAAAGATAAACAATAATATAATAGATATATATCAGAAATATAACCAAAGGAAAAGATATACAGTAATACACAATTTCTATTAATGTGAAAAATGTACAGAACTGTAAAAATACAGAGTGAAAGACTCGCTATAATGGTGGAAACTTATCTCTGAGAAGAGATGTGATGGCTACTCACATTCGCAAGAAGATGATTATTACAATGAGTCTCTAAGGGCCTTTTTATACAAAAGGAAAATCATAAACCCTAACCCCGAAAGATGAAAAGCCAAAAGTTTTGCGGGCCCCTATGGGGGTAGTTGATACGTCAACTTCCCAGGGACATAAATTTTCCATACAATCTCCATTTGGGGTGCTCAATACACCGTTGGAAATTTCTAACTGAGAAGAACAGTTTTTTACTAGACCAAGCGTGCCTCTAGCATTTTCAAAGGCCCCAAATCCCCAAAAAAACATCGTTTAGGGCCTCAAAAAGACCCTATTTTTTGAGCCAGTGGAATAGGTGGGTGGCCACCGATATCCACCTGGATCAATCCTCCCTCCTTAGGAAGCAATGGTCTCCATTGCGTTGAATTCTCGGGGGAGAGGGGGAAGCGTTTGCTGAGTCTAAATCTTGGTGAGATGCTTTCCTTGTTGGAGAAGGTGTGTTGCTTAGTTTGTTGAAGGATGTCACAAACCTGTTGTTGGTGGGGATGAGTCTATTCAACCAGTCGAGCTACACGAGATGACTGTGCGTAGAAGGAATCTTTGCACTTTGTTGCAACCTTGTCAGCCTGCTTCTGTTGGATAGAAGGTGCTTGGATTGAGGTTGCAGTGGTTGCAGTGTCCTTATACTCACCTTTTGAACATATTGTGAAGAAGCTAAATTTTGTAGTATGAGATACTACCTTGTGGCACTGTTTAGGTGGGGCAGTAGTTGGAACTACCTCTAGTATATTGTAGAGATGACCCCCCAGAGTAACAATGACATTGTGAGGTCGAGACTCATAAATAGCATGGTGCTTCCACATATATGGTTGTCCCAAAAGAACATCACAGACATCCAGTGGGGAAACATCACATAATACTTCATCCTTGAAGGGATGGATGTCATATGACAATCGGCATTGTTGGATGACATGGAGATCTCGTCCCTAGAAAAGCCACCCGATGTTGTATAGTTGTGGGTGTGGTGTTGTCGAAAATCCCAATTGTTTGACAACCTATGTTGAGATGAGGTTCTTCTGGCTTCCTCTATCAACAATAAAATGCAGTGAAGTCCCCTTCACCCACATCTGTGAATGAAAACTGTGTTCCCCCTCTTCAGGATCTGTTGGTTCTTCTTGTTGAATTGATGTGATCGTGACAATAGCAGTGGGGTCTGCATCGATGATATGTCTTATATCATTATTTTTTGAATCAGATTCCAAATCAAGGTTTGGATCCTCGTCTTTGATCTCAGCCACCAATGACTATTTTGAGCGACATTCATTGGTGTTGTTCTAGGGGATTTTGTGGAAATCGCACCATTTTTCGGTGTCCTTCTTCATCTTTCTATGACCCTTATTTTCTTGTTGCTTGGAATGGTTTTCTAAAGGCTGGTTGGTGTGGTCGTCTTTACCATACTTTGTTTATTGTGGATTTGAAGACCCGAACTCATGCTTGTTCTGGTGCTTAAATTTCTACTTGATTTTAACAACATATCAATAAGCAACACCGAGTGATGAGATGTCCAGAAAATCCATTTCAGTTTGGATGTATCTGTGTAGAGCCCCAAGGTATTTCAGAACCAAATGTCACTCAGAGTCTTTGATACCCAACCTGGTGCTTAAGGTATGAAATTTTTTGGTGAACTCTGCCACTGCTTGGCCCCTCTCTTGATGCAGCATGGTCCATCTCATGTATTGGTCCTCATAGTTGCCAACAGGGTAATACTGTTCCTTTATCACATCCACAAAAATAGCAAGTGGGCTCGGCCCCATATTTCTAGACTCCTTTGTGGAAATTTTCTCCCAATAAGTTTCCCACCAATGTTTGACATGGGGGAGAGCCTTAAGGAGTGTGAAGGTGATCTTTTCCATGTCGGAGAAATTATGAACAAAGAAACAACCTTCTAGCAGATTTAACCATTTTTCTAGGGCATATGCATCTATTTGTCCTTCAAATATGGGAATATCAAAATTAACTTGTACCTTGAAAGGAGATGTGCCTCCAAAGTGGTCGCTTGATGAAGACACGCTTGTTTTTATCGGCGGGCATTGAAGGATGTGGGAAAAATTCTCCATCATTTCGTCCCTTTGTCGCGCGAGAGCTTGCTCAAGCAACAGATTAATAGAATCGTCTGCTCTTTCATTTTTCTTTTCTTCCGCCATGGAGGGTTTCTTGGGCATGTGAGAGCTATTTTCCTCAAGAGATACAAGCTCGAGACCCAACTTTCTATACTCAGACCTTGTCGGGGACATGCACTGAAAAACAATCAAGAGCAGCCTGCTCTAATACCACTGATCTGGATTATTTTCGGCATGAAACGAGAGAGGAGATATAACATAGAAATATACATAGATATTGAAAGAGAAACAATAATATAACAGAGATATATCAGAAATATAACCAGAGGCAAATATATACAGTAATACACAATTTCTATTAACGTGTGAAATGTACAGAACTGTAAAAATACAGAGTGAAAGACTCGCTAGAATGGTGGCAACTTATCTCTGAGAAGAGATGTGATGGCTACTCGCATTCGCAAGAAGATGATTATTACAATGAGGCTCTAAGGGCCTTTTTAACATAATGAAAATCCAAAACCCTAACCCCGGAAGATGAAAATCCAAAAGGTTTGCGGGCCCCGATGGGGGTAGTTGATACGTCAAATTCTCAAGGGCATAACTTTTTCATACGATCTCTGTTTGGGGAACTCAATACACCATTGGAAAGGTCTAACTGAGAAGAATGATTTTCAATTGGCCCAAGAAAGTTCCCTTATTAGTCTCTTGGGCCCCAAATCCCCAGAAAACATCGTTTAGGGCCTCAAAACGGCCCCAGAAGTTTGCAACCCGAAAAACTGGCAAGGTAGAAAATTATTTTTCGAGCCAGTGGAATAGGTGGGTGGCCACCAATATCAACCTGGATCATCCATTGTAATATTTCCCTCACCTAGGTTTTGTCCTTAGTGGTTCCATCTTCCACTCAAGTCTTCTTAGGTATCATTTTTTCCCCTGTATTTCCTTAGCATTACTTTGGTAGCATTACCACCTTATTCTTCATCACCTAGGTCTTGCCCTTAATAGGTTGCCATCCTTCATCTAGATCTACTTAGTTGTTGCTCCAAACTCTAGCTATTTTCTCATAGCTTGGGTAGAATTTGTTTTTCCTCACTATCTATATTTCTTTTTCCCTTGTAGGTTCTTACTTTATTCCACCTACACCCCTTGTAATCAATAATAATAAAAAGTGATATTTTTCTCCACTCATTCGAAGTGGGTTCTTATCAGCCCACAACATTTGTTATCCATGCATAAGAGTATAATAGTGAACCTTTCTCTTTTCATTCTATCTACTTGTGATGCATTATAATAATTTTGGTATCTCCAGTGTTTCATCACCTAAGGTGTCCCCCGGGAGGACTTAAACGTGTTGTAATTCCATAGATCCATCCTTATGCCCTCACATTTTCCTTTAAGTATAAGACATTCTTATGTTGAAAATGATATGAAACTAGTTTGATGCTAGTTTACTTGCACATATTCCATTTTTTATCTTTTATATTAATAATTTCCCCTCCTCTTTTTTAGCTCCTCATCATGTTGGTCACCCTTTACATTTTTATTTTGCTTTTCATCTTTCAATTTTTTACTTGTAGGGTATCTTTGGTTTTGTTCCATTATCTCTTTGCTTGGTCCTTTTGCTTTTTACACTTCATGACCTTTTTTTTCTTTTTGCCTTAGCCTTATTCTTTTTAAATTATTACTTCTTATTTTTATATCTAAGTGGCATCCCCTAGCCTACCTTCATACTACCATTATATATGACATCATTAACAAAATGATTGACTAACATTTAAAAAATGTTTCATCCATTATCTCTAATGACCCAAATGCGACAACTTCTCAGTTCTATAGAGATCCTCATAAACCCAACTAAATTTGTGACCACGCTATCAACTATTATTATTTTGACCTCCATACCTATTGAGTCATAAGGTTATTGTTGGAAATTTGGTTGTCATTGATGTCAACCTTGATAAATAGGTGAAGTATCATTGATTAATTGATTGGTTTGAGAAGCATTGTCAATATTGGACATATTTTTATGAAGGTGACTTGAATGTCAAGCATTGCCAATATTGGAATTATGAAGGTGACTTGAATGTCAAGCATTGTCAATATTAGACATAATGTTATGAAGATGACTTGAATATCAATAGAAATATAATATTGAATAATATATTGTATGAGCTTGATACACTCATCCTACATTGTATAAGGTTGATATTGTGTCATTAACATCCATGCAAAAAAGAAGAAACTATGAATAAATCATCCAGATAAAAAGGGTAAATGGATAATCCAATATGGATCCATACAAATCACAAATACATATGCTAATAAGACATGGCTCATTAAAAGTGATTCATAAAATCTCAATTGAAGAAGAGTCAAGAGATGAGACAGAATGTCAATGGTGGATGTTTGGTGAGGAAGAACTGACACCATCGAGTCACAAGTCGAGTCGATTCAAACAACAATAAGGTCGACTATCTGGAAGTCAATCGACTACAAGAAAATTTGAAGACAAGTCAACCGACTGCAAGCTTGCATATTAACAGAATTTGGAGAAGACAAGTCAATCGATTTCAAGACGAGTCGAAGACAAGTTGACCATCTGAAGTTCAAAGTCGAAGGAAAATTGAGTCGGGAAATACAAGTCGAGATGACCAAAGTCGAATTTCTCAAGTCGATTTTCTTCCAAATCAGATCGGTCCAAGAAATAAGCAACCTAAAGGTTGAAGTTGAAGAAAACTTAAATACAAGTCGGGTCGAGGTTGAATAAATATGGGTCGACTAGAATTGAAATACTCAAGTCGAAATTTCTCCTAGTTGAGTCAACCAAAAAGATGTTTGTCAGTCGAATGAGGAAGCAAATACGATAAAGGGTGAGACCAAGTCAAATATTTAGTAACTGGCAGTTGAGGAAGAACCGATTTTAATATAACCATCAAGTAAAATGTTTACAAGTTGAGTTTAAATAATCACCAACAAAGTATATATGTGGAGGTTGATTTAGAAATTCACAAAAAGGTAATATGTACTGAAGTCGATCTCACATCCGACAATGAAAGTAAAATCTAGGCAAGTTTCCTTCAAAGAACCGCCTGTACCAACCATGCCGCATGCGTTTTGGGGAAATTTCCCTCATTTCATCTAATTGGGCATGTTCTACAAAAAACCCATGTCGTATAATTTTAAAATTCATTTCCATCACTCTAGAATATTCATACAAAAATCATTGTCTAAATTGGTGTACGAAAATCAATCAATAAAAGTTATCATTTGTGTTAAATAAATGAAGGGGTGTAATGTTTCATTCCAAAAGGACACATTGTTTCATAGTGGCACCCTTTGGAGGACTATATAAGTAAAGGAATATGAAGGGAAGAAGGTGTCTTGGTGGATATATATATATATATATATATATATATATATATTGGATTGGATGAAAGTTCATTCTATCGGGTCGGTGCCTGTTTACAAGCTGAATCTTGTCATGAGGATTGGATTCCTCACATCTCAGTTGGATCCAAGATCAACAAGTTGGGTCTTGTTATGAGGGTCATATTCCCCATGTCTTAGTTTCATCTGAGAACTACAAGTTGGGTCTTGTATCATAGAGTTGGATCTCTCATATTCAGTTGAAGCTGAAGATATTAAAGGATTGATTCTATTTGTATTCATTCAAATTAAATAAATAAAAGAATGATATTGTATCTTCTTCATAAAATTTGTGGTATACATGTTTATGAATAATTAATTGAACTGCATATACCTTATTCAGTTAATTTGGTTAATCTATGAAAGTGTGAAAAGTATCCAAATGTTCAAGACATTGATTCACCCCCCCTCTCAGTGTCAGTGTGTGTTTCAACAATTGGTATCAGAGTAGGTTCCTTCAGCATAGTTTAAACACTGGAAGGTAGATTCTGAAGAAATTGGAGGACAAATGGGTCTCTCCACAAATGAAGCTCCCTTATTTGATGGAACAAACTACTCTTCATGGAGGGAAATAATGAAATGGTATCTGAAGTCAAGAGGATCTAGTGTTTGGTACTCAGTAGTATCTAAACCTTGGTACTCAACTACCTTAAAGAAAAAATCCAAAATTGCAAAAGAAGTAAATAAAAATAATCCAATAGCATTAAAGAAAATCCAGAATGGACTGTCATACCAAGTCAAAGAAAAGATGGGACATTGCACCTCTGCTAAAGTATTATGGCTCCAACTGGAGATTTCTTATCAAAGTAAACTACAAAACACAGAAAAAGAATACAATACCATCAAGGAATTTATGAAATCCCCAGTCATCAATAAATAAGACAACGCAAACAAGGAATTTATGCAATCCCCAGTCATCAATAAAGAAGACAACTCAAACAAGGAATTGATACAATCCCCGACCATCAAAGAAGAATACAACTCAAACAAGGAATTGATGCAATCCCTAGTTATCAATGAAGAAGACAACGCCATCAAGGAATTGATGCATTCAAGGAATCGATGCATACCTCTTAATACTGATGTTATTGTTGCATTAGAAGAGATTTGTATGGAACCATGAAATGGTATATATATTGAAATTCCTGTGGAGGCTCTTGAAAATCTTGAATACACAACTATGTGCACTCTAGAAGAGTTGGACAAACTTCAAAAGAAAGATATGTTGCTACTACAACAGTTAGCTCAATCTAAAAACCATGAAGAGAAAGAACAAAAGATTCAGCTAGAAGACAAAGAAGAAGAGATCAATAGATTAAATATTGAAGTTGTTGATCTAACAAAAGAAATGAATGAGTTGAAGGCATATGACAAAAACAATAAATGCATAGAATAATTAGAAGAAACAAAAGAAATGGTCAACAGTCTAAAGACTCAACTTGAAGAAGCTAAGGAAAGTGAAGAAATCCTGAAGAGTCATTTGACTAAAAAGGAAGAATCATGCCACGTGATGGAATTGGAAGCCATCAACCTAAAAAATATTCAGCTAGTAAACAAGGTAGAAATCAAAATATTGAAGACTGAAGTTGTTGATTTAACAAAAATAGAAGAGTTGAAGACATATGACAAAACCAATAAATGCATAAAAGTCTTGGATGAGACAGAAGAAATAGTCATCAATCTAGAGACTCAAATTGAATAAGCTAAGGAAGTAGAAGAAGACTTGAATATCCAATTGACTAAAAAGGAAGAAACATGTCACATGTTGGAATTGGAAGTTATCAACCTCAAAAAAAAGAATGAAAAGACAAAAGCAACTATAAAATTATAGAACAACTCATCCATCAAGGATAAGATCTAGAACAATCAAAGACCAACCGATGAAAAACTGGTCTTGGGTACAATAAGAAAGAAGAATGTGGCAAGTGGAACACCATTCACAAACATGGGAAAATATTATCCTCCTCAAAAGGAAAAGTGCAATCACAAACCAAATACAAACCATGAACTTTGTTAAATGAGGAAGCTATAAAATTCGAAAACAAGAAACATATCAAAAGGAAGACTTCTCATGTCACAAAAGACTCGAGTATGGAAACACCTTCAATGGTTATTGTTTTTCTTGTAAAAACTTTGGTCACGAAGAATTTGAATGCATGAGCCATGAAAAGAAAAATGCAGGAAGGTCCAATAACTTAATGAGATGTTGGAGATGCAATTATGTTGGGCACACAACAAATTTTGTTCATACCATGAGATTCTACATCTGTGATAAGTTTGGGCACAAATCCCAAGACTGCAGGAAATCAAGAAGATAACCCATGAAAAATAATCCATACAAGTCAGGAAGGAAAACTAATGAACTTCGGAAGAAAAGAAGAGAGGAAAAATCTCAAAGGAAAAATGTAGAAAAAAAAGTTCATCAAACAGAGTGCCTTATGGAAAGATATGGAGAATAAAATATGAAGCGGAAATCAAGAAATTTGATGGAGATATTGCACCTAAAAATGAAGAAATTGATAACAATAAACTGATGGATGAAACTCCTAATAAGGAATGTGAAATTCATAGCTTTGCATATGAACAGGAACAAGCTCAAGGAAGAAGAATTTCTAAAGAAGAAGATGAAGAAGATTATGGTGCACAAAACAGTGGTGATGATGATGAACTCTAAAAATAAAATCAGTCTGTAGAATAGTGTGATGAATAAAACAAATAATATATAAAGAAGCAACAAAAGGAGTTCAAAATATATAAAGAGAGAGTATGAATAGAGAAAAGTTATTAATGATATGAAAGAATAGTAAAGATCTCTTGGAATTAAAGAACTAAAGAATATAAAGAAGAAGAAGAAGAAATAGATCAAGAAGATCAGTAAGTTTCACACCCTTGTCCGTTATGACAAAGGGGAAGATAGTAAAACCCTATTTGAACACAAAAATCCCAAGAGATTGAGATAACAGTTGGCACATTCATGGGGGGAGAAAAGAAGTAAAAGTTTTCTTTCCTTTGTCATTAATGTCAAAAGAGGAGAGATAAACAATAAAAACAAAGTCCATAATAAATGGAACAAAGACAGAGGGAGCATCACCTCAGGGGTAGAATCACCTCAGGGGGAGCATCATCTCAGGAGGAGAAGAGAAATATTCCCTTTTTTATTATTTTCAAAGGGGGAGAGATAAAGACTAAAACAAAGTCATCTCAAAGGACTCAAAATACATAATACAATTCACAAGGGAAGTAAGATTGTTTTACTAAGGATGCCATCAATAACAAAGGGAGAGATTGTTGACCATTTGTCTTTCATTGATGTCAATCTTGATAAATAGGTGAAGTATAATTGATTTATTGGTTTGAGAAGCATTGTCAATATTGGACATATTGTTATGAAGGTGACTTGAATATCAAGCATTGTCAATATTGGACATAATGTTATGAAGGTTGGATATAATGTTATGAAGGTGACTTGAATGTCAAGCATTGTCAATATTGGACATAATGTTATGAAGTTGACTTGAATATCAGTAGAAAAATAATATTGACTAATATATTGTATGAGCTTGATACACTCATCCTACATTGTATAACATTGATATTGCATCATTAACATCCATGCACAAAAGAAGAAATTGTGAAGAAATTGTCCAGATAAAAGGGGTAAATGGATAAACCATGGATCCATACAAATCACAAATAAAGAAGTTAATAAGAGATGGTTCATTAAAAATGATTCAAAAAAATATCAATTGAAGAAGAGTCCATAGATGAGATAGAATGTCAATGGTGGATGTTTGGTGAGGAAGCATTGACACCATCGAGTCACAAGTCGAGTCGATTCAAACAACAATAAGGTCGACTATCTGGAAGTTAATCTACTGCAAGACGAGTCGACCGACTGCAATCCTAAAGATTGACGAAATTGGAGAAGACAAGTCGATCAATTTCAGGATGAGTCAAAGGCAAGTTGACCAACTAAAGGTCGAAATTGAAGGAAAATTGAATTGGGAAATACAAGTTGGCTAAAGCAAGTCGAGACGACCAAAGTCGAATTTCTCAAGTTGGTTTTATTCCAAGTCGAGTCAGTCCAAGAAATAAGTAGCCTAAAGGTCGAAGTCGAAGCAAACTTAAATACAAGTCGGGTCGAGGCTGAAGCAAGATGGGTCGACTAGAATTAAAATACTCAAGTCGAAATTTCTCCTAGTGGAGTCGACCAAAAATATGTTTTTCGGCCGAATGAGGAAGCAAATACAAAAGAGGGTGAGACCAAGTCAAATATTTGGTGACTAGCAGCTGAGAGGGAACCGATTTTAATATAACCATCAAGTAAAATGTTTACAATTTGAGTTTAAATAATCACCAACAAAGGATGTATGTGGAGGTCGATTTAAACATTCACGAAAAGGTAATATGCACTAAAGTCGATCTAGCATCTGACGGAAAAAGGAAAATCTAGGCAAGTTGCATTCAAATAATTGTTTGTACTGGCCACCTCACACACTTTCTGGGGAAATTTCTCATGTGTCAGCTAATTGGGCATGTTCTACAAAATATCCATGTCGTATAATTTTAAAATTCATTTCCATCACTCCATAATACTCATACAAAAATCGTTGTCTAAATTGGTCTATGAAAATCAATTAATAAAAGTTACCATTTGTGTTAATTAAATGAAGGGGTGCAATGTTTCATTCCAAAAGGACACATTGTTTCAATGTGTCACTCTTTGGAGGACTATATAAGTAAAGGAATATGAAGGGAAGAAGGTGTCTTGGTAGATATATATATATATATATATAATGGATTGAATGAAAGTTCATTCTATCAGGTTGGTGCATGTTTACAAGTTGAGTCTTTTCATGAGGATTGGATTCGTCACATCTCAGTTGGATCTGAGATCAACAAGATGGGTCTTGTTATGAGGGTTGGATTCCTCATTTCTCAGTTGGATCTAAGAACTACAAGCCGGGTCTTTTATTAGGGAGTTGGATCTCTCATATTTAGTTGAAGTTGAAGATATTAAAGGATTGATTTTATTTGTATTCATTCAAGTTAAATAAATAAAAGAATGATATTTTATCTAATTCAGACAGTTTGAGTTATACATGTTTATGAATAATTAATTGAATTGCATATATCTTATTCATTTAATTTAGTTAATCTATGAAAGTGTGAAAAGTAGCCAAACTTCAAGACACAGATTCACCCCCCCCCCTCTTAGTGTCGGTGTGTGTTTCAACAGTTATAACCCCACATAGAGCCATGGACATGCCTCGTGAGTGGGATGGAGATCAAGATTACTTTAGATCATATTAGAAAGTAGGGTCCATCCTATATTTTGAACTTCTTTTATTGTTACCCTAAGTTTGAATGCATTGCTACCTATATCTCATTACCAGTCAATGAACATAGTGCTTCCACCTATAATTCTTAGAGCCATGGATCTACTCTTCTCACCCAGCTTACAATCATAGCCATGGTTACACCTCCTATAACCATTTAGACTATCCTTGTCATTTATCTAATGGTGTCACCTTTCACCCAACCTTTGCTCACTCCTAATCACACAATTGTTCCATTTCAACATCGCTTGCTACTTGAAATTAGGACACCTATGTATGCTAGCATCCCATTGTAGTCATCCATGGGAATCATATATTCAAGTCATTCTCTTAACACACAACTTTTCCTTGGTCATTTGATATCCACTTACTCATCATTAGTTGGAATTCACTTACAACCTAGTATGTGTATCCATTTCTCCATCTCTTTGTAATCACAACCTAGTGTTGGCATAGGGGCAGACCTAGGGTTCAACGCTTCAACAATGCACCAACAAAACCCTAACTACTGACCCTTTCGACAACACCTATGAAGCAAATGCAGTCTCACCCGAGGTAGAGGCAGGGAGTGTTACAAGACTCAAGTGTTTGTAACCAAGATGGGACACAGATCTGTGATTATGACACTTCAGAGAGTACTTAGGAACAATGTGCATTAATTCATTAGCTTTATTCACCTCACAGATCAAACCCTAAGTACAAATCGTTGCAGTAACAATGATAAAATATACATCGCACTTAGCATCAGAATTTAGATCTAACACATTCAACATAAACAAAGAAACAAGCATTCATAGATCTATCTATCATTCATAACATTCCATGCACTGAGAAAATTCACAGCATAAACATTATAGCACAAAGAAAATCATCAACACATGATATACGTGGTTCACCCCAGTGTGGGGCTACGTCCACCAACTGCTTCTTCGTCTTTCTTAGTCTGCAATCTCTTACATTCGTCTTCTCCTGTGCACCAAGCCACAAAGCCAAGTTTCGCACTGGACAGGTGATCTGCGCACCAGATCCACCTTCCCAAAATCAGGTCAAGGCACAGAGCCAACTCCTCTATGAGGCACAGATCCTTACATACACGGTCTGTTGCACTAAGCAACTCAGAACTACTTGCCTCTTTCACTTGGCCACTTATGCACTTAGCTGCATACTATTACTTCGCTTGCACTAAGCACACTTCACTACTTCTACCTTACAATCTTTACTTATTTATATATGTACGAAAAGGCTTTATCATGGGTAAACCCATGGGCCGAGATCCCACAACCCATTACAAAACCCTAACAACCCCATGTTGGGTCCACAAAGCCCACAAAACAAGTGAGATCCCACGATCTTAGCTCCGCCTGGGCGCTCCATCTTCAACCATCCTATCGATGTCCAAAAAGAGGTCAAACCTGACCAATGTTTCCTCAAAACTTGGTCAAGGGACAACAGGCTCCCAACACTCACCTATGACTCGTCCCGGGTCACTCAGGTCTAGGCAACGCTGCTTAGAAGGCCTCGATCTTAGCTCGAGATGCCTTGACTTATTTCTTCGCCTAAGCTTCATGCTCAACGAAGCCCTTCCAGGCGTTGTTCTACTGTCACAACCACTTGGTCCAGTTGTGATCCTTTTCAATCAATCTCTTCAAATAATGTGCAAGCTTCCTCCTGCACCGGTTGTAGCCTCCGTGTAACTTCCATTACTCTTCCCTGGATGATAGTAATCTATTGTTGGGTCACGCGTTATTCTTGTGATCTCTTCATTCTCTCAACCGCAGTGAGTGACTTCATCTATGATTGAACTGTCAGTGCCTGATGTTGTGCCTCTTGTAGCTACACTTACAAATTCCTAAGCTCTAGGTATTTCGTGAGGTGTTCATATGTCTGCACACTTATCTCACTTAGTTTCTTGCATTCTGAGGTGAGGACTTTGATCCTTTCCACTACACTCTTCATGGCTTCCTCCCTCTGATCGCGCACTTCCTATGGAGTGCTTGGTACTGCTTGAAGATCCAACTCTGTTACCCTTGATTGAAGCTGTTGGATGGCCTTAGCGAGCTTCATCACTTGGACCTCAACTACCTCATTTTCCTCCTGTGTTGAGCCTGGCACAGAGCGAAGTGCTTTGCTCACCACTTCCTTGACTGCATTCTTCTCTGTGAGAAGTTGGTCCTTTTCCCTATGTATATTCGCCTTTTCTTCCTCGAGAATCGCCCAAAACTCATCCTTCTCATTTTCATAAGCGGTCACGCAGTACCGCGCAACTCGTAGTTGCACCAAGATATCCTCTTTCTCTTTCTTTAGAGCATCTGTGGCTTGTTACTTTTCTTCTTGGACTCGTTGAAGTCGAGCCTCTGTTGCATCTGTCAATATTCAAAGTTGGGTTCGTTCATCCCCCAACTCTACAGTCTCCGACGAAGAGGGCGCAGTAGGTACTATGCGGCTAACTTGAATAGATCATTTTATCTCCTTCATCTCCTTCTCAAATTGTACATACAGCTCTTCTTGGCTCGCACCATATCTTTGTAAAAGGTCCTCAGATGCATCCTCCATCACTATGTGGACTAGACTAATTTCATCCTCCATGAGCGTAGCCTCTAGTTGGGGCTTACTTGCGTGGGTCTTCTTTCTTGCCAAGGGTTTCTGCGGAGAACCCTTCCTCTTCTTCGATGTTTTTGTCTTGGTAGGGGGTCCTTCTACAGTGTAGCTTCACCTTCTCCTTGTTTTTCTCCTTCTTCCCCTCCTATTTCTTGATTTACTTCTTGTTATAACCCTAATTTCCACCAAACATGCTTACTTGGCATTAGGCCATCTCAGATTCCTTCTTTGCCAAAACATTGTTGAACAACTCTTCTTAAAAACCCCTTTTATAAAGGCCCACACACCCTGATACTTTACTGCACGCGTGTACATGCTAGCTGACCCAAGACAACCCGCGTGTACCTACAAAAGCATGAAAAAAGGAAAGTTGTTGA
>ML798442.1:55467-70032 GCA_009831015.1 Picea engelmannii | reverse complement strand
TATCAGCCTTATGGATGTAACAAACTAAGCCTTATAACATAAAATTTAACCAACAAAAATAACACTAAATTAGCCTAAAAAGTGCGCTAGAGTTAGTAGTTTGTTAGGGAGAAGTTATAGTTGATTTCTAGGGTTAGTTTAGGAGTTATATAGGTTTAGAGGGATATATCTCTGAATCCCTAATGGTTGTAGGTTAGTTTGATTACAAAATAATTTTTTAGTGGGATAAAGGAGAAACCTCAATGAGGCAAGATAGCCTAAGGCTCAAAGAACAATATCCAAGTGAGAGAACTTCAAGACTTCAACTTTTCACATTTATCAATGCAATGTTTTATTTCTACAATGCAATGACTAGTGTCTTTGATTAATGGGTTAATGGGGTCATAAAGTAAATATCTAGAGCTACTACATCCTTGGGGGTATAAATCCTCGTATTCCCCAAGGAAAGTAGCCTAGATAGGGTTTGGTCTAAGGGGTGTATGTCCTTATACTTCCTTAGAAAACCCTTGCAAACAATAATTCTATGCTTAAATTTATGGTGGAGATAAAGTAGGGGTGTATGCACTTATACTCCCTACCTAGCCTTAGCAACAATCAAACTTGAGCTTGAATTACAAATGATAGCAATAAGTAAAATGTCTTACCAATATAAATAGCAACAAGATAAACCATAACATGTCAAGATAAACCACCAAAAATAGCTATAAAATACCTCCAATATCTAGCGCATAATCATCATGTAGTCCATAACCAAAGAGAACACCATACCATATCACAAGAGAACAAAAATATTGAACGTAGCAAAAATTTCAATCCTTAGCTCTTCACATTGGGAGATTTATGTCTTAAAATGAGATTTCATAATCTCTATTTATACAAAATGTCTATCACATAGTTTGTCCACTTATCAAGGGTAAAACATAAGATAAGGGGTCCAAAACCCTTATATTACCCCTTGCATCAAAATAATATTAAACAATTCATCTTAAAATTCACTTTTACACAAAAGAAATCCTAAAGTAAGATGGTGTCACCCCTTTAGGGGACATTTTGGCACTTGAGCAACTTGTTGGAGAAGATGTGGAAGTTGTTGGGGCTCTTTGAGCCTCCTCATCATGTGCTAATTCTTCTCCATGCCTCATCTGGTGAAAATATTCTAAGTGTCAATGTGCACCTCCATCACCACCAAGCCCTATCCCCTCATGACGTCAACCCTCAAGGAGGTGACGTTTTTCCTCTCCTAGGAAAGTCGTTTGGGTGGTAGGGGCTAGGTTAGGTCCATCATGATGTCTTCTAGGCCTCCAAAGGCATGTCTCTATCATATGGCATGCCAACCCTAGGCATCCATCTGGTGGGATTCTTTCCCCATGGAATCCCAAGCTAGGCTTGTTCTCCCAAAACTGGCCACCAATCAAGGTCTTGCAAAACAAAAGGGTATTCCCTCCAAAGATATCAAGTCAAATATATCATGACAAGTATAAACCATGTCTAATAAGAAAGGCACCTAAACATGTGCATCAAAACTACCTCATCAAATCAAACAAATGCTCAAAACCCTATACAATTGACCAAGTTTAAGTATGGGAGGGGTGTCATAGGATTCCTATTGGGTAGACCAAATCCCTCTAGTAGGGGATGCTCCTAAGGATGGACTTTCAAGGTTATGTAGTGGATTATTAGGTGGAAGGGGTTTAGACTTCATAGGTTGTTGAGTTTCATTACATACAAGGGCTTGTATTATCTCATTCATGGGTGCCTCTGTAGAGGGTGTGTGGAACCTTCATTTGCAATGCACTTTTTCCAAGCCCGTCTTCTTTCCATTCTTTATTTCTTTCATGTTTTAAGGAATGAGTTGAAGGCCACTGTCTTGGCATGGTGTCTTGATAATGACAGTGTCACTCAAAAATACCTCATGGAAATGAGAAGGTTGACTCGTGATGAGACCCCCTTTCTCTCAGTCATGAAAGTGACAGCCACTACCATGGCTTGGTGGCCAAATGATGGTAATTCCATACCGCTAAATACCCATTATCATGATAGGGAGACTCGTGATGAGACCTCCCATCCTCCAACTAACCCCTTAAGCATTCATTATCATTTATTTATTTTAGGTCCCCCTTTTCTTACAAAGAATCATTTCATTGCTTTCTTGGGGGATCCCTGGGAGAAGAATTTGTAAGGTCTATATCTAAGATTTTATCTGTTTATCCAATAAGAATCCCTTTGGGCCTTCAACGCCTTCTTTCCATGAAATGAGGTACATTTCCTTCTTGGGTCACTTAATTCAAAGGACTTAGAACAGGACAATATGATGTGAGTGCAATGAGCAGAAAGTGGTAAGTATGGTCGGGAATGGTACAATAGCCCCTTTAAGGGACCCCTAGTCGCAAACCTTTCCCTAAGGTTGGCCACTTACTAGGAAATATGTGACACTCACCAAGATCAAATAGGGTCAAAGGCATAATGTCCAATCAGGCATTCAATAATCAAAAGTAGCTTAAATACAACATGTTCAAATGCATTAAATATTGGGGTGAGTAACTACCATAATACTTGACTTGTATCGCATGAATCAAGACCCATCTTCCTTCTAGAAGTTAACTAGTGTGGTGGATGCGCTGACAATGTATTAGAATGTGGTGATAGAGTGGGATTTTGTATGTGCAAGTGGACATTGTTGGTCATGTAGTCTCTTGACACTGCATATATACAACTTGAGGGCCTTGAGACATGATCTCCTTAGTTATCCCACAAAATGGGGATAACGGGCCATATCCATTTCATTAAATTAGTCTAGTGGAGTCCTAATAAGAAAATATCACACTAACAAGTCCTACTTGGCATCATGCAAGGAATATCCCTTTATCTTCCTCATCATTAGGTACAACCCTGGGGTTTTTCATCAAAACCTAACTCCTTATCTCCTTAGAGTAGAAACCCTGACACCCTAGACTTCAAGAATGCTCAGGAAACCCTAGTGCCTGAAATGAGTGAAAATGTAAAAAATAGAATGAATAAAGGAGAAAAAGAGACTAATTTTTCTCCTCCTACATCTCTAACTCAATTGTAAATAAGAATAAGCATAAGATTATCAATGTTTTCATCATCTCCAATGTCTAACTCAATTCCCTCCCGTGGAATTTCAAATTCTCCAAAGACAATTTTGGATAGTTGAAAACTTCATATATATGTATAGGAGAACAACTTCAAGTACGTACTTTTTTATTTCGTACAAAGTTCAAATAGTTTTTCTAGCCATATTTTTCACCTTATCCCAAACCACTCTAACATAGGTGCATTTCACTAATAGATGGGTGATAATCTCTTCATCCATCTTACAAAGTGAACACATGTCAAGACCTTGCTTACTTCTCCTTTGCAAATGATCTCAAAGAAGTACCTTGTCCCTCAACACCATCCACATATAAACATGTGTCTTCATAGGAGCTCTAATATTCCAAAGGGGCTTCCACAACCATGATTTTGTCTTGTTGTGCATTACATAACATAGCTTTGTACCCTAGCTTTGTAATCTATTATCATAGAATAGGATTCTCGGACCAAACCAAACTATATTCCTCATCCCTAATCCTTACATGAATATGAGATAAAGTTCCACTTAACATTGTCATTGTGCTAAATTCTCTCTTGAAAATCCCAAGAATTTTGTTAATATCTACCTTTGATGCCATATGTTTATGACACGTGATCCACCACACGATCTAGTGTATAAATGAAAATTCCCTACAAGTTTTATATCAAGTCATATGGAAACCAATAAGAGTTCTCATAGCCTACCCAAGGGTCTACCCAGTTCTTACACTCTCTCCATTACCCACTTTCCACACTATCCAATTACATACCAAGGGAAAATGAAATTATTGAAGAAATAACCTCTCTTGAGCCTTCTTAATAACATTGAAATAAATTAGAGACTTGAACATATTAATCTCCTTACTAGTGGTTGTATTATACAAATTTAGAATATCCCTTAATTTAGAGGCTTCCCTCAAGGATCCATCATAGAACAAAAGGACATAATCAACAAACAAAAGATAAGTGATAAAATAACTCCTGCTAACCTTGAGTCCTCTAATAGCCCATGTTCTTTCATTTTTAACAAAATCATTTAAAAGAAATAATTCCCAAAATTGAACCATATCTTCATAAGGTCCATAAACATTGATCACTAAGTAGAGCCTCTCCGACTCTAGTGAGAAGAGTTATTCTCCTATGACTAATACAAGAAATTCAAAATTCTCAATTCTAAATAATCTCTTTCTCCATATAGTGATCAGCCCCCCATATCTCCCTATATAATCTAAATAAATCCATGGATGATGCTCAAGACCAAATTCAATCTTGTGGTATTGGTATAACTATAATAGAAAAGGTGTAGGATTTGAGTATGGATAACCTATTTCTAAAAAATGGTATCATTAGCACAACAATGTGGTGGAATCACTATTGATGGAATGGCTCTAATCATTTTAAGAAATATAAATCGACAAATGGGTATAAATGGCTCAGTGTTATATCTAGGCTTGATGCTAAGCTTAAAAATCTCTAGAGGATGTGTTCTCAACCCTCTAAGTGGATAATTATGCTACATTCAATGTGTATGTATTTAATTAAGCCTATGAAGTTTTATTTTCTTGGTTTTTATTCTAGGTAGCCTTCCTCTTGGCTAGCGCCTGAAGTATCTAGGAATTATCCAACCCAATTGTCCCCTCTATCACAACAATGAAATTGTCAAGCATATGTTTTGGCTCTATGCATATGCCATGACACCTTGGCTTGGGTATCTAACATGTATGGTAAATCCCCCCTTGGGGACATTCACTAGAATTCTAATCTCCTTAGTGGCCAACTCTAGGGTGAACTTATCCAAGGTGAACTTATCCACATCAAATCAATGCAATGGGATTCAAATGGAATCAAAACTAATGTGGATTGTCTCTCCATTTTAATTTTTCCAATCGCAACATCATTTATCTTGACTTGGACAACATGCTTCACACCTTCACTTGCCTTCACTTGCCTTCACTTGCCTTCACTTTCCATGACTTGCCCTCTGTTGAAGGAAAATCTCCCTGCAGACAGGTAGATCTCCTCTTGAGAGCTAGACTCTTAACTCTTAAGACAAAAGATGCTTATCGTGGACATTGACTTCCTTTTAGATCTATATAAACTAATGTGTGAGGAGGAAGGAGAAAAGAAGTACCTTTTACTGGTGTTTATCCCTACACGGTCTGAGTTGAGCTCCAATCTTAAACTCCTCGATAAGCCTTGTAGACAAACAAAAGTATAAACAACTTCCTACTCTACTGAGATTAGTTCAAAATAGATCTATCTATTAGATACAAATTCATGTGAGATCAAACACAGAATTGAAATAAATAGGCCAAGCATATTACATTAATGAGAACAACAATGAAGAAAACTTACAACCATAAATGTGAGTGCAGCTGCTTCATCAAGTTCCCCTTGTCCAAACCCTTGCTTAAACAGTCCACACGCAGAATGTTGATGCTCCAAATGACATACCACTCATGAGATCATAAGTTTGGTATAGTTCTTAATATCCATTCCCCCTCCTCCATGGAAATCCCTCATTATATAATATTTGGAGACTTAACCACCATGGAGAGAATCTCTCATCAGATCCACTAAGAAAGGGTTCTCTAAGATATTTAGGGAGAAAATATCTCTTAGGGATTTTGGGGAGGAAATATCTCTCAAGGATTTTAAGGAGGAAATATTTCAACCATCCATGAGATCCTCCACCTTCCCTAAAAAATAGGAAATGAAATGTGAGGTGGATACTCACACTTAATTACTTTATTTTTCATGAATATTAATAGTATTCATGTGCACTTGATTCTCTCACTTAACCAATCTCTTTTCCATGAATATTAATAATAATTCATGTGTACTTAGTATTTCTTTGCCTTCATGTAATATATCCCTCCTCCACATTGACTAGGGATTGTGACATATGTTATTCCATGGTGTCAAGGTGTATGCGACACTTATACGACACTTTACGACACTTAGGGCGAGGTACCTAGGTGTGCAAATTTCATGTGTAACAGAATTCCCCCTAAAGTGTGAGGTCAGAAGAGAGAATGATGGACGAAACACTTTACAAATATTTAAAGCAAGAGTGTGGACTCAGAGAACCTGATATAAGTTGTACACAAACATCCAACAAATATTATGACATGCTTCAAACCCAAGGCAGGCATACCTATGCTTGAGTGATAGGGACTTGCAAGATATGGCCGCCATAAAATACACTGCGGATCCATAATTATATTGACAAAACGGTATAGCCACTGAAGAAACACTGTGGATCTATACTCCCATGACCTGAATTGATCGTAGCCATGAAGAATACACAGTGGATCTATGAGATGACAAGACATAGCCACAACCAATACAAAGTGGATCTATGTGATAGTATATGTGTCATTGTTCAAAAGAAACTCCTTTGCAACCTGGGCAAAGTACATATCAAAGTGATCACTCAACCCAGGGTATTCTTACCGATCTCGATGTGGTACGAATCTAACCATGTGAATAGATTTCCTGATGTCGAACATGGCAGAAACCACTTGATTACCGGTCAATGATGTAAATTGTTAACAAGCGCGAGGGAAATCACCATTGATGTCAATGATTCCCAAGGCACCCTAGTACATTCCAACGAATGTGAATGGATGAGCTGAAATCGAACATCCATGGAATCATCCGATCAGAGGTCAATGATGTAAACCCACTTTCGAACGTGAGGAGGCCTGCCATTGAGGCATGCAGGTCCCAAAGTACTAATTGGTTTCTAAGTCTAGTTCCTGGATAATTTGTTGAAGTCAACAGGAATAGACTCGTTGAAGGAGGGCCTTGATGTATCCCCCATCAATGACACGAAATAGACATAGAGATGTAATTGGTAGATCAAATGAACATGGACTGACACAGGTATTGAGACAAGATATTTCTAATGGCTAACTCTCGAGGCGGATGCTTCCCTTGAACACTGAGGCACAATAGCAGAAACATGACATGGACCAAAACACGATGATGAAATGGATACTGTGACTTTCGTCGGGTGACCCAAAGGAGTAAGAAAAACTCAGAGGATTGGTTTAGTGCAGAGGTTCAGTGGATTAAGATGTGCATAAAGACAAGGTGTCGTGTTCAAGGGTGACTCTAAGAATTACTGATAATGTTCTCAAAAACTGATTGGCTTGCTTCCTTCAATTTTTCCCCTATCCAGATAGACGAGTACCTCTTTTTAATTTAACGAGCTCGAGGAGGGTAACACATGCTCGATATAACTCACCTTCGGTAAGTTCCTCTTCCTTTGTTTAACGAACTGGAAGAAGTAAGGGTTCGGTCCCATATGGGTCTGTCGATGTTTGTTTTAACGAGTCCAAAGATAGAAAACTCGAAGGTTTTTCATGATTATAGAGTCTGGAAAAACACTTAAAAGAGAACTCTCTCAGTTACTTTTTCGTAAAGTAGTCTGATGAGACCGAAAAAGAGATAAATTATCGCTCAACAGACATTTTCTTCAAATACTTTAACGAGCATGAAGAGAACAAGGTCGCTCGGCAATCTTTTCATGTTTAGAGAGTCTGAAAAGAACTTAAAGATGACTCCAATGTTGTCCTTTTTCGTAATGTTAGTCTCGCGAGGAAGAAAAAGAGATAAATTATCACTCGAAAGACGCCCTTTCAAACCTTTTAACGAGTGGGAAAGGAAGCAAGATCACTCAATGATCTTTTCATGTTTAGAGAGTCTGAAAAGAGCTTAAAGAAGACTCCAGGGGGTTCCTTTTTTGTGTATCCATACAGGTCCGAAAAAGAGATAAAATTTTACCCGGATGCATTCTCATGTATTTATGAGCACGAGAAAGAACAAAGACTAAGCTCGGTATGCCCCCAACTTGAAAGCTAGTGGCTTAGCTCCAGAATGATCATCAAAGGCTGGAGACATGCCCCCCAAGCTTCAATTCATTCACCGACTTTGACGTTGTCACCAATTTCTCTGCTAGATGAGAAAAAGGAGAAGGGTGGATGAAAAGAAGGTTCAAGAGAGGTAAATATTTCATTTTTTAACGAGCTTGACATAGGAAAAGAACTATGCTCAGGGCCTCTGTTTCATTTTTTAACGAGCTTGCCATAGAGAAGAGAAACTATGCTCGTGGTTGCTTCTTGATCATGGCTTCCAAGAGGATAATGCTCTGGAAGGATACCAGGTTAAGGGACAAAACTCGATCATGGCTTCCAGGAGATCTTCGCTAGAT
Source organism: Picea engelmannii (assembly GCA_009831015.1). Lineage (NCBI taxonomy): Eukaryota > Viridiplantae > Streptophyta > Pinopsida > Pinales > Pinaceae > Picea > Picea engelmannii. The sequence goes on along the minus strand of ML798442.1, from coordinate 61,721 downwards.
GGAAGATAATCACTCGGGAAGGAACACATGTTGAGGATCGCGATAGGAGTAAGGAGATCAGGCTCCAATAATCCTACCGAAGAAATCACCATGTCCACTACCGGATCCAAATCATTGAAAGTTGAAATCATGGGAGATGATGAAAAATCAACATCAAGAGGGGAGATAGAGTGTATATCTTCCCGAATTTCTTCACGAGAGGGAAGAAAAGAGGATCGGTGACGGTTATTATCCTGAGGTAACTTGTCAATGCAAAGAATTTCCGAAATAGATTCATCAAAAGGAAAAATTGGGGAAATGCAGTCGATTGTAGACAACAAGGAACTCAATTGGGATTGCATCGAGGAACTGTCGGGTGCCAATAGATGTTGGTCATCAAACGAGGGAGAAGCGGATTGGATAGAAACGTATGATGGTTCAGCTGGACCAAGTGGCACGGTGTCACCTAGTGCATCGAATTCCAATGGATGAGGTACAATCCAAGGGTCAGATGATTCCAAAGATTGATAAGCCGTGGTCGAAATCATATCGACGGTGGCAATATGATGTGTAGTCAGTGGAAGTGGTGTAGGGAAGGTACTCATGAGTCTAGAATCTTTCAGTAAGCCAACACTAACGCTTTCATACGTGATCTTGTGGTCTCCCAAGAAAGGAATATTGTTGGTAGCGGGAGCGCGAGCATCGGTCGTGCAGAAATCCAACTGATCAACAGTGACAATTTTGCCCTGATGAGGAAATTGGACACATCGAAAAACTGACGAGGCAACGGCAATCATAGCATAAAACCAACTTCTTCCAAGTAACAATTTGTAATCAATGGGAGCATCGACCACCTCGACATCAACAGTAACAGTTTTTCCACCCAATTGGATGTGCAGGGACTGTAAAAGCCCATGGGGATGAAAACCTTGCCCATCGAAGGCACGTAAAATTGTTGGGGATTTGTTTAGTGCTGGTGATTTTAAACCTTTCCAACACGCTAAATACATGACACAAGTTGAGGCTCCCTCATCCAGAATAGTTCGGTGTATTTGTTGGTTGTGAACAACAACATCAACTTGAAAAGCAAGTTGGTGGGAGAGTCGAGATGCATAATTGTCTAGGTTAAACATGATATTGTTGGATGACTCAGGATCAAGAGCGCCAAGAGCATTCTACGTTGACTGGGGTAGTGTTGTAGAACTTCTAACGTAGACATAGCACATGGTGCTTGAGCCAAATCTTCAACAATGTTGTAGTTCTAGGCAGCACATGAACTAGTATTAAAGGTAGATTTACATATAGTGCTCTTAGGAGGGCGTAAGATAGAGTCAAATGTGGGTTTCTCAATATGAAGTGGTCCAGATGGAGTATTAACCGATGGAAGACCAACGGAGGACGATGATGGATCTGGTAAAGTACTGGTACCGTTAATGTCTTTTCCTTTGTCAGGGTTACCTGGTGTGTCGTATGTCTTAGAGTGAGTGGTCAAATTAATCCCATTAAACATATAAATATGTGCACTTGACGAGGCCTCATCATTAGGATGGCTTGAATTTCCCCCAGGAGAGGGGGTTTCAGCAACCATGGATTGTTGTTGTGGAAAAGGCTGAGTAAGCACAACGGGTTGTGACTTTCCTTGGAAAATTTTGGCCACTTCATTGCGAAGTGGACAATCTCGAGTGTAGTGATCGTCACCACAAATGATACATGGGAATTTCAATTTCCATTGTGTTTACTTTTCGGTAGCAGGTGTTTGATTTTTTTGTTGTTCAGTGTTATTTTTTGATTTATTCTTTGTCTTCTTCTTACCTCCAGATTGTTGTGAAGGGGAAGATTGAACTGTATTCACCTCAGAGATCTGAGTTTGGGGGGAGATAGAGGAGAGTGTCAGTGATTGGGAAGTAGATTGAGTTTTGACAGAACCGATAAAACCATCTGCATGATATGAGGATGACAGTTTAGAAGGATCGGTATTAGCTCGAGAAGCATTCGGAAGAAAATAATACAAAGTACCAGATTGTGAATAAACCAAATCTAAGTACTGAGCTCGAGCAATGGCTTGTTCCTCAGTGACCACACCACCCATAGCGACATCGCGAGTGATTGGGGGCAACAGTGATTTAGTAAACCATTCTACCAATAGTATGTCAGTAATGACTGCCTTGATCATCCTTCATCGTCGCCTCCACTCATGAATATGGTCAGAGATATGCACGGAGTTAGTTTGACGAAGGGAGGTCAAGATTTCAGTACCCGTCTCATAGTGAATAGGCAGTTGAAAGTGCGTGAGGAAAGACATGGTGAGGGAATTGAAATCATGAAAAGAAGCACATGGTAGTTCAATATACCACTTTGTCGCCGAGCATGTAAGTGTTCGCTGGAAAAGACACAAACGTATAGAATCATCCATGAGGGAGTTTGATGAACACCACAAATGGAAAGTCATCACATGGTTGTTTAGATCTTCACCAGATTTTCCATCAAATTTTGGAATATCACAAGGAAGTTTAGCTGGAATGACTGGCCAAACTGGTGAATGAAAAATAGGATAATTAGTTAACCGAGACAAGTCTGGGAGATCCAGAGTCACAAGGAAAGGTAGTTGTCAGTTAATTTGTGGATGATACTAGTGTGGCATAGGAACACCAGTAGGACCATAAACTGGGTTAGGTGGATAGTTGTAACCAGTAGGTCCTCCTACATACGGTTGTTGCTAGCCAGGATAAACAAGATTCGATGGTGGATGAGAAACATTTTCATGACCCGGTGGGTTCTGAGCATTATAGGCGGGGGGATTTGCTTGCCCATGAGGATAAACATTTTTCCCTTGAGTATGGTAAGGAGTAGATCCCGGAGGCGGATACACATTAGACCCATGAGGAGGATAAGACTATGGTCCCGGAGAACTCCAAGTGGTGTTTGGGATGCCGCTCGGATAAGATTGTCCATAAGATGTTCCGGAAGGAACAGAATTTGATACCCCTCCTAGTGGATTATGAGATGAGTGCCCCCCAACGTGGGGTTGAATGAAAGTGCCTCTTGGAGATACTCCCCAGGATTGTGAAGGGTTTCCAGCAAATGAAGGTTGCTTCCCTTCCAGTGGTGGATTAATGATCGGGGAATAACTGGCAAATGGAGGTTGCCCTCCAGGAGGAGCATGAAAAGGGGGTTGTCCCCCAGGAGGGGTAGGCCCACCATGGAAAGGTAGTCCTCCAGGAGGGAAAGGTTTGTTAGATGATGGTTTCCCTCCAGTCGGTTGTGTTGAGATAGAAGGGGTCTGCATTCTCGGCTGAAGAGATGTCCCAGCAGGATCGTGTGGAACATGTGGAGTTGTAGAGTAAAAGATTGTATAAATGGGGGTAAATATTGAAGTGCCTTGGAGATGAGTAGAGGTGATGAGTCCAGCATTAGGATGGACTTGTGCTGGTGTAACAGTAGGGTTAATAACCTGATCGACTAGGTGATTCATGGTTTGACCAGATGGTCCTGTTTCACTAAGAGGGTCATGAGGATGAAAGGGCTATCAAAAGGATTTGAAATGTTCATAGAGATCACATCCCAATGAAGTCCTCCATACAGAACGAGCAGGTGTGGGATTGGTATCTACTGCGGTGCTAGGACGAACAGGATTCCTATACTCATCACCAAATATTGGTTCTGTGAATCCTATATATGTTTCGGTAAAATTCCTCTCTGGTAATCGTGGGACCTCTTCGTCTATGATGTTCCCAAGGGGGTCTAAACGAACTAAAAGTGGTTCGAGAGGGGTTACCGAAACAAATATAGTGGGATTTTCAACCATAACCAAAGCGCCTTCTGAGTTATCTAATGGAGGAGAAATAACACTTCCAGCGTCGAATTGATTTTCTACCTCTCTACGGTAGTTGTCTTCTAGAGGGTTAGGAGGTAAGGGTTGATAGCCTTCCGGAGGCAGCCCTTGCATCCTACGTGATCGGTGAAGACCTTTATCATATACAGGCTCAATTGTGGAGAATAACAAAACACACTGAAAATCTAGGGCCAACTAATAAAAAAAAAACAGCATATGCTAATAAAATCTAGGAATCAACCAAGTAGACAAAACTTCTCTCGATGATCGTACTAGTTGGTGATGAAATCCAACATCGTGTGATCAAGTCGAGAAGGGGCTAGGGTATGGTGGAATAGTTACAATGGCGACCTGCTTAACGGACTTTCACCTTGGTGCAATCTTCCACGTAGTAATTGTGGATTTACCCTCCAAGGAGCCCGAGTGAGTTTGACCAATGTCTATTCCAGGTACAATGAGACTTCCCTTCGTCGTCACCTTGTGTAAGTACCTAAAGATTATGGCAACTAAAGACACCAATTCACAGTGATTCCCTGGGCAGGTACAGTCGACAGTCTGATCTGAAACGTATGGGAAGAATAACAAGTCCGAAATCAACTCGAGAGGCTCCCACACATAATCGTGGGTATACCTCCAAGTGACCCCCAATATACGATCCGACCACTACAAACAGTTGAACCACGGAGGGATAATCTCCATAATTCGCCCGAATGTGACCTCGTGCGTAACCCCTGTGTGAGAGGGGGATCCCAAAAAACCAATACGACAATTGGATTTGACTCTCCCTAGCTCGGGATGCTAACGTTTGTTTTGAAAACTTTGGAGATTTGTACTCACGGCCTATCCAAAGTGCTAACCCTAGTCTACTATTGGTGGAAGATCCTAAAAACAAAAATGTTCTAGATAGTTTTTAATTAGCATTCATTTTACAGTTGTTCTTTACTCAAAGGGTGTATGAAAGTGAAACTAATAGAATGATGACTCAAATTCCCAAAAAAATGCATGAAATATGATAAGCAATCATTTCTTTTCAATGAACGCCTATTTAAGGGAAAGAGAAAGAGTTGTTTTCACTATCAAACACTAATATGGAATGTCCTCAATCAATTGGTTCTCAATCGAATCCAATGCAATGCTAAAACATTTTCAGAAATGCCTTCTAATATGCAAACCAATCACTAAGATGTATTTTTTTGTCACTTGTATGCAAACGAAGATTAATTCAATGCAAAAACTTCTCCTTCCAACTACCCTTTCAGATCAAGGAGATTCGGACAAGCATAAGCAAATTTCGCACAAACAACACACCCTCTTGCTATGATTGAAACAAGAAGCAAAAGAAAACAAAAGATAACAAAGAAAATCAAGCAATTCACACAAAAGAGAGATGTTTAAGAACAATGACCTCAAAAAACCAAATGAGATGATTCACAGATTTCTGATGCCCTTCACCAGAGTTCCCGCTCAGTCGAATAAGAGAGAAGAAAGCAACAGATTGATTCCAAGTTCTCAACAGCAGAAAACTCAAAATAAGGAAGAAGGCCACAAAATTTGAACAAAAAAGTTCTTATTCCTCATAAGGAAGGATGTCAAAGGTCAATAGGAAGAAGCATTGAATCACAAAGAAGCTCAGCAAGTGAAAAAACAGAGACTGGTCTTCAGAAAAGACAATTCTGGAAAGGATTTTTTGAAAAGAAAGGTTAGCACTCTGGTGTAAGGGGAACCAGAGTGTTATAACACCTTGTCTAATACCAAGGAGGAGCACCAGTGCTCTGATAACAAGGTAGGGGAGTGCCAGGCTTCCACAGCTCACAAAATTGTCCAAAAAACCCAAAATTTCAGTCAAACTTTGGCAATCAAGATGAATGTGATGGGGTAAGCAGTCAATCAGCATATGAAATCAAACATATGGGGTGAACAAGGTCTAAAAATAACAGAGGGAAATACAAGGTCTATGAGGACAACCAAAACTGAAAGTTTCGATTCGTCCCCAGTGGAGTCACCAATTTCTATTGAAGGAAAACCTCCCTGTGGACAGGTAGATCTCCTCTTGAGAGCTAGACTCTTAACTCTTAAGACAGAAGATGCTTATCATGGACACTGACTTCCTTTTAGATCTATATAAACTAATGTGTGAGGAGGAAGGAGAAAAGAAGTACCTTTTACCGGTGTTTGTCCCTGCACGGTCTGAGTTGAGCTCCAATCTTAAACTCCTCGATAAGCCCTGTAGAGAAACAAAAGTACAAACAACTTCCTACTCTACTAAGATTAGTTCGAAATAGATCTATATATTAGAGACAAATTCATGTGAGATCAAACACAGAATTGAAAGAAATAGGCCAAGCATATTACATTAATGAGAACAACAATGAAGAAAACTTACAACCATAAATGTGAGTGCAACAGCTTCATCAAGTTCCCCTTATCCAAACCCTTGCTTAAG
>ML798442.1:10756-54647 GCA_009831015.1 Picea engelmannii | reverse complement strand
CTTTCCTTTCCTAACCATGCCTTTCCATGCCTTGCCTTGCCATGTCTTTCCATTCCTTTCCTTCACTTGCCATGCCTTTTTATTCCTTGCCTTCACTTGTCATGCCTTTCCATTCCATGCCATATCTAACCTAAAAATTTGTTAAATTTTCAAACATATGTAATAAGCACTGAGCAAAACCCTAGTTCCATAAATACTCCAACAAACATTTTTTTCAGTCAACGGAATGATAGTGTAGGGGGGGCACTAGCTGAAACATAGTGACATAGATCCAATGCAACTGACAGTTCATCCATGCAAGTCTCGGTTTGAGTTTTATCGCGATTTGCAACTCGCCTCCTCAAACCATTCAAGGACATGTGGCCAATTTGGTCTAGGGGCATAAAATCCAAACCGAGCATCATAATGGAGTTTCGTAAGCTCCCACAAGTCTATTTTTCCAAGGACCATGCGACTACACTACCCACAAACACTTGACACAGTGTTCTTGAAAATTGACCTCCTCTTCAGAAATTGCAATATGCCTCATTTACCAAAACCCTAGTGCCGAAGATACTCCAAAAAATGGTTTTTTAGTCAATGAAATGATAGCAGAGGGGCCCCACTAGTTGGAACATGGTGTTTCGGATCCAATGCAATTAACAGTTCGTCCGTCCAAGTCTCGGTTTGAGTTTTATCGCGAGTTTCAACTTGCCTACTCAAGTCATTCAGGGACATGTGAAAAAATTCTTCTGGGGGCATAAAATCCAAACTGAGCCACATAATTGAGAGTCGTAAGCTCCCACATGTTATTTTTTCCAAGGCCCACGCGATTACACTACCCACAAATGCCCAACATAATGTTCCTGAAAATCAACTTCCTCTTCGAAAATTGCACTATGCCTCATTGACCAAAACACTAGTACTAAAGATACTCCAACAAACGGTTTTCCAATCAACAGAATGATAGCGGAGGGGCCCCACTATCTAAAACTTGGTTCTTTGGATCCAATGCAACTGACATTTCATCCATCTGAGTGTCGGTTTGAGTTTTATCGTGAGTTGCAACTTGCCTCGTCAATCCATTCAAGTACATGTGGCCAATTTGGTCCAGGGGCATAAAATCCAAACCGAGCAACATAACGGAGATCTGTAAGCTCCCGTAAGTCTGTTTGGCCAAGGCCCACACGACTACACTAACCAAAAATTCTCAACACGGTGTTCTTGAAAATCGACGTCCTCTTCAGAAATTGCATTATGCCTCATTAACCAAAACCCTAGTGTCGGAGATACTCCAACAAATGGTTTTTCAGTCGATGTAATGATAGAGGAGGGGGGGCAATAGCTAAAAATTAGTGCTCTGGATCCAATGCAACCGATAGTTCATCCATTTGAGTCCTGGTTTGATTTTTATCATGAGTTGCAACTCGTCTCCTCAAGTCATTCAAGGACATGTGTCCAATTTGGTCTGGGGGCATAAAATCCAAACCGAGCAGCATAACGGAGATCTGTAAGCTCTCAAAAGTCTATTTATCTAAGGCCTAGATGACTACACTACCCAAAAATGTCTGACACAATGTTCTTGAAAATCGACCTCCTTTTTAGAAATTGCACTATGCCTCATTAACCAAAACCCTAGTGTCAAAGATACTCCAACAAACAGTTTTTCGGTCAACAGAATGATAGCGGAGGGGCCCCACTAAATAAAAATCGGTGCTCTAGATCCAATGCAATTGACGATCCATCCATCCAAGTCTCGGTTTGCATTTTATCGCAAGTTGCAACTCGCCTCGTCAATCCATTCAAGGACACGTGGCCAATTTGGTACGAGGTCATAAAATCCAAACTGAGTAGCATAACAGAGATATGTAAGCTCCCAAAAGTCTATTTGGCCAAGGCCCACACAAATACACTACCCACAAACACCTAACACGGTGTTCTTGAAAATTGACCTCCTCTTCAGAAATAGCACAATGCCTCATTGAGCAAAACCCTAGTGTTGGAGATACTCCAACAAATAGTTTTTCGGTCAACTGAATGATAGAAAAGGGGCCCTACTAGCTGAAACCCAGTGCTTTGGATCCAATGCAACTGACAAAACATCTATCTGACTCCCAGTTTGAGTTTTATCACGTGTTGCAACTCGCCTCCTCAAGTCATTTAGGGACATGTGGCAAATTTGGTCTGGGGAATAAAATCCAAAACAAGAAGCATAACAGAGTTTCGTAAGCTCCCGCAAGTATGTTTGGCCAAGGCCCACATGAGAAGAAAACCATAGAAGCAAGTGATGTGTTTTTCCCTTAAGGTCTTTTCCAAATGCACTACAAACTAAATAACAAATGGGAAGCCAAAATTCACTAGTTGAGAAGCTACAATAGTGGAATAGAGAAAACAATGCCACATTTTTTCCTTTGGGTCTTTTTTGGACCCTTCCACAAGTAAAAAAATGAACTAGAGGAAAAAACACACTCGTGAGGGAGCTATATCAGCAAAACAAGTGAGCTAGTGATGTGTTTTACATTGGGGAAGTCTCGTGAAGCCTCAGACAAACCAAAAAATGCTCGAGAGGTGAAAATACAATAGTACAAAAGCAGCAAGAGTGAAGCAATCAGGGAACGAGTGCATCTTGCTTGGATGGATGTTTTCTGAATTTTCGGTGCAACATTTTCCTCCTTGGGAAAGCTTGGGTACCAAGATATTTCCCATAGATTTTAGCTCGCTATTGATTAGGCTTAGACAGAATTTTATGTGATTAACATAAGACTTTATTGTTGTACATCATGATTACATGTTTATTTTTAATTTCTAACATGATTTTATTGAGTGTTATGGGAAAGGGATCTCTTTGAAGGCAACATTGAACACTTGGTGGTAGCTCAGCATAATTTTAACTTGGAATCATGTTCCTCATATTCAATTACCTATAAATCAACTAGTTGCAAGGAATATTTTTCTCCCAATCCATATCTTATACTTTTTATTTAAAGTGGACAAAAATTTTAATTAAAAAAGGGATTTTTAATGGGTACACAAAAGACCTCAAAATCATTGTACAATGCCTAAAATTAAATCTAGGTTTTAAATCACATTCCTCATATTTGTTATGTTTGGATGCTCCACTATCCACATGATACCACCTTACATCAAAAATGGTGTAGGTTAGCAAGGCACAAAACCATGGAGAAGGTGATCTTAAGACTAGATGAAAGTTCATGCACTATTGAAGCTTCTTCACTCCTTGTAAACAACATTGTTGGTGTTGATATTGCTTTCTTTTACCCTTCTTCTTGAGACATTAAAAAGCATGGTGGAATTGTTTTTGACACTTGAATCACTTTACATGACTTAAGTGTTTCGTTCTATTTTTCAAGGAAACTAAATATTCCTTATGGCCCCTCCTTGGTCCTCCTTTCTTACCACCTTTCCTCATTTTCTCGATGAAGGCTATGTTTTGACTCTCCTCCACCCCAATCAAAATAGTCTCTGGTCTAGTCTCCTTCTATATGAAATCATCTCGAAGCTTCTCAAAAGTGGGAATATTTTCATGAGAATAAACTCCCCAAATAGATGGGTTTGAAGAATAGAAGAACCCATTTAAAGCAATGGGCATGAACGCTTCATTCTCTACCTTCACCCTAATGACAACATACATATCTTTAGCTATCTTCGTTCTAGGTGAGATATCAAGTGGTCCTTTACTAAATAAAAAGTTAATTGCATCACCTTGGTCTGCTTTTAATTATGCTTGACAAAGAAAGCAACATCAGTAAGAGATATAAATTCACAAAACTCCAAATATCAACCTCCTCCAATAGAATTTGTAATATGCATTTATATAGTGTGAAGTTCGAGGCACCCTCTAGATGGTCACACTCTTTGAAATCAACACTGATCATACCTACAACTTTGAAACACACTAAATTCAAACAAATTATCCAGAAAAAATAAATCAAATACACCACTCCAATTACTATAGCACTTTGGGCATCACACCCTACAACCTCTCACAACTTTGGATCTCTTCAATCACTGAAGTAAGGGAATCACACCCACTAAAATTATCTAATAACTCCCTCTCATGGAAAACTCATCGCTCCATACACAATGTCCTAGAAGACTTCAATGAATGTGCTCTAATACCATGTTGATTTTCATACCATGGTAAGTAGATTCTACATAGTGGTGTGGCATTCATCTCCTTTATAGAATAGGAATACTTAGGGTTACAATGTATCTAAATTCATGCAAGGGAGCACTCCATTTGGCAAGGTCAAATCCTAACCCTAATCACCCTAAGTAGTGTACATGCCTACATGGATAGATGTATGAGGAATGGTGCATGCCCAACTGGAGAATATTGCAACATGTGAATCCATGCACCTCCTAGGGACATATGCCCTCCTCCTAGAATATACAATCCACATTTAGTGAACCCTACTAGCCTAGGGATCTATCCCCTCATCTAACAATATAACATGCATTCAAAAATACAAGCAACATTGAATATAACTCAACTCCTAAGGATGGCACATACATGATAATCTAACACAATATATAAAACAAGAACACCTCTTATAGCCTAAACTAGTGTTCCTAAAACCTGTCACAACTATGCACAAATCCCAAGGAAAATTGAATTTTTTAGGAACTATATAGATCTATGAAAAACTATTGGCTTCACCCTATTGTAGGATAATACAAACTGGGAAACTAGGTAAAACTCTAAGAGTAACAAGGAAAGGAAGGGACCAAAATTGCAAGGGGTGACACAAGAGATGTTTCCAATAAAAATATTATATAGAAAATATAAAGAAATAAATATGGGAAAACAAGAACCAATAAATTGTTCCATCCTTCTTCCATCACAATCTTTATAGATCTAGATTGCATTCATTGTCAATGAGATCTCATTTCCTTTACTCATCACCTCTTCGTACATGTTCTTTTAATGCATTTGCAAACAAATTCTTTACGTAGGAAGTGAGATTTCTAGAGGTTAAACAAAAGATTTGATACATTGAATAACTTCTCCAATAATTATAAATTAGTTATAATGTCGATTATACATCCCAATATTTGTGGTTTGTCCAAGAATCTCCCACACAATGTGTATTGAATCGAAACATCTTGGATCACATGCAAATTGATAAGAGGCATTTAAAAGTTATATGTGGGAAAAGCATAAAGCTTGGGAATTCTCAAGCAATGTATGAATCAATGGACTGCTACCAGGAAGTAACAAGCTTTCAATGAAGTCACTAGGCTTGCAAGGCGTTTTTGCGCAACGCAACATAACATTTTTAAATGAGTAGAGATGGAGGGGACTGCTCAAAATTAAATTGCATCACTAGGACTGCAATTGAATGTTTCGGAAGAGAACAAACACATCTAATATTTGTGTGGAGGATATAGCTCATAACCTAATATCTAGCGGGTTTGCAAATCAATTATAATAACTGGAAAAATATTAAGCAAAGGTATTTTCATATGATAAGCCTCTAGTGAAGCATGAAATCTCAAGGGATCCTCGGGTGAATCCAATTGATGAATAATACCTCTCGAAAAGGGAGACACTTATCAGATTCTCTAAGCATGATGTTTCACTTCAAAGAACATCCAGATGCACTTTTAGCTTTCCTAATGATACCTTTGGCCTCTAGGCACCCCATTGAGTGTTCAAACCACACTAAGAGGAAAAACACATGGGTCAAAGAGTTTTTGTGATAGCTAGGAGCATAAAGTAATGAATTTTGTCCTTAGAGACTCCACTAGACCCTGCCAAGACTTGAAAACATGTAAGGAAGTAAAACAAATTGATACAAGAGTTTTAATGTATTTTTCCTTTTAGGGTTTTGATGGACCTCACCACAAGTAAAAAATTGCACTGGAGGTGAAAAAATAATGGTAAGGGAGATGTATCAATGGAACAAGTGAGCTATTTATTTATTTTACCTTTGGGAAGTCTTGTCAAGCCTTAGACAAGCTGAAAAATTCATGAGAGGTGAAAACACAATAGTAAAGAAGTAGGAACAATGAAGCAAGAAGGGAATCGGTGTGTGTTTTCTAGGAGGGATGTTTTTTTATTTGTTAGTGCAACATTTTCCTCCTTGGGTGAGCTTGGGTGCCAAGAGTTTTCACATAGATCTTAGCTCACTATTGTTTAGGCTTAGAAAGACTTATCTATGATTAACATAATGCTTTATTGTTGTACATCATGAATTGCACATTTATTTTTAATTGTTGACATGATTTTAGTAAGTGTTATGGGAAAGACAACTCTTACAAGACAACATAGAACATTTGGTGATAGCTCAACATAAGTTAAGCTTGGAATCATGATCCTCATGCTCAACTACCTATAAATAAACTGGGTGCGAGGCATTCTTGTTTGCCAATCCATGGTTGATATTTTTTATTTAGAGTTGATGAGAATGTTAATTTTAGAAAGGATTTTTAATGGGTCGGTGGAATACATAGAAATCATTATACAATGCCTAGAAAATAAATCCAAGTTTGAAATCACATTTTGCATATGGGTTATGTTTCAATGCTCCAATATCCACATAATACCACCCTACATTAGAAATGGTGTAGGGTAGAAAGTAATGAAACCATAGAGAATGTGATCTTAAGCTTGGATGAAATTTCATCCACTATTTAAGCTTCTTCACTCCCTATAAACTACTTATGTTGTTGTTCCTATTGCTTACCCTTCCCCTTCTTCTCAAGACATTGATAATCATAGTGACCTTATTTATGACACTTGAAGCACTTTAGGTGACTCAATTATTTATTTCCCTCATTCAAGGAACCTAAATCTTCCTTTTGATACCTACCCAATCCTCTTTTATTACCACCTTTCCTCATATTCTCAATGAGGGATAGGTTCTGACTCTCCTCCACACCAGTAAAAAAGTCTATTGTATAGTCTCCTCCTAGATGAAATCATCTTGAAGCTTCTCAAAAGTGAGAATATTATCAGGAGCACAGACTCCTCGAACAAATGGATTCAAAGAATAGGAGAACCCATTTAAAACAATGGGCACCAACTCCTCGTTCTCTACCTTCGCCCCGAGGACAACAAGCTAATATCAAAGCTAAGTGATCTTCGTAAGGTAACTGGTCAGTGTGTCTATATGGCTTATGAATGGTGCAATGAGCTCATTCTTTAGTAGTATCTTGCAGTTAATATTCACACTCTAATACATAGTCATTAGGGCATCATACATCCCTTTGAGACCAACATTGATCATACCTACAACTATTGAAACACATTAAATTCAAACAAATTCATCGGGAAAAAGAAATCAAATACACCACTCCAATTATCCGAGCACTTAGGGCATCACACCCTACAACCTCTCGTAATTTTGGATATATTCAATCAATGAAGTAAGGGAATCACACAAATTGAAATTATCCAATAAATCCCTCTCACAAGCAATTGATATCTCCTTAAATGGAGTCCTGGAAGACTTCAGTGAATGTGCTATGATACCATGCTAATCTTCATACCACATGTTGTTCCATAGTCTATACTTAAGGCTTTAAAAATTACAGTGTCTAGGCATCCGAAAGTTAGTAAGATGTAAAAAGGGAGGAGGATATACCTTCAAGAAAGGAAGCTAGGGTTGATTTCTAGCTTGTCGTTGTCTGGCTTCCAACTGTTATGGGATGTTTATATCCCTTTCAATTGCAGCCCATGAACGTTCAAGTTCTACCCAAGTGTTAGTCGTTTTAAGTATGGTATCAAAGAGATTTAAAGTGATATGGGTTTGATCTGTCAAGCTGGGTTCAATATTGGGTTGTCTTACAACAGGGACAGTCATAGAGGAACAGAAAAATTTAAATAAATCCGAAAGTTTTTTTTTATGCTGTATCAATTTGATTTTATAAAAGAGAACTTTAGAAATCAATATTAAAAGCAAATTGCAAACCAAAGGCCTTTTTCCGTAACTGCATTATATTTGAAATAAAATGGTGTATGAATTATGGGAAAAACATTAAGTTGTATATGGAATAAGGCTCCTATCGAGAGAGAATCTCACTCTGTAAAAAGAAGAAGAAAATAAGATAAGAAATGGTCCGATGAAGCATAAAATATGANATATTTGAAATAAAATGGTGTATGAATTATGGGAAAAACATTAAGTTGTATATGGAATAAGGCTCCTATCGAGAGAGAATCTCACTCTGTAAAAAGAAGAAGAAAATAAGATAAGAAATGGTCCGATGAAGCATAAAATATGACAACCTAAATATTTACAGGTCTTGTACCTGCTAGTAGTCAATACAGAGGAAAAATTGTAAACAATAGATAGCTAAACATTAATCACTGCAGTAGAAGTTTTACTAAATTGCAATGCGACATTCATCAGATATATATAAGTGAAATAAGAATGAATATGAAATAACAGAGAGAACAAACTCATAACACAGTAGTGACAGAATTAGGAATCTCCAGATTGCTTTGTCTTAATTCTCGAAAGAGACAGTCTCTATTACAATTAATCAAAAAACTCCAACCCTTTTTTCTTTCTTCAAAATGTATATTTATACAAATTTTTTATGCGTTGGAATCTCAATAGTTCCAGAGGTTTTCGGTTACAATCAAAGGAGTCGAAATGTTTCGTTTCTTTATCTCTATTCTCATTTGGTACCCGAAACATGCCTCTTCGCATGCTCTGTGCAAATAATGCACTTCTCCACCAGCTGTGATATCAACTTAGATGGCTCTGCTTGATTATTTACCTCAAAAATATAGCAGTCTTTCATCAATAGCGGAAGCTTTCCTTCCATCTGTTGATCTTTGGTATTGATAGAGCATAACGGTATACTCGGTTTAATTAGCCATTTGTCTATTTGCACTATGTCTGTTTGAGTTATTTGTGATATTTCAGCTAATTCTCTTTCTTCATTTTCCTTGATATTTAGCATATATTTAGTTGTATTGATCTGACCCAGTATCTCCATGCCACTTTCACCATCGGAACCCAAACAAATCTCACTTAACAAACTGAAAATTCCTGCGCAATATTTCCTTAGCTTCATAGCTTGTTGTTTGCCTTCGGATATATTTCGCTACCATTCTTTCAACAAGATATTACCCCTGGTCTGCTCTGCAATGGGAAAACTAGAACTACTGCTTGTTTCCCTTCCCGTTGTGGCTATAATAGCCTCCTGGAATGCCACCCGAGCTACTCCGACATCCCTTTCTTTAAGAGAGAGGTTTTCCAACACCTGATCAATGAGTTGGAAGCTGCTTTGGATTGTTTCTACTTTAACAAGAAGACCCTGTTGCACCACTGATAACCTTTTTCTGATCTCTATTGCTTGGGATTAAAATATCCCGATATCGATTATCTGGCTTTCGGCGAATTCTAGTTTGGCCCGAAGCTGGTCTATCAATTCTCCCTGCTGGCTTATCTGAGTCCGACTCGTCTAAACCATCAACTATGTCTGTTCGATATCGAATTTAAGCCGCTCAATTTCTTTTTGATCTTCTATTCTTGCTTGCTCTAAAGTCACACTTGCCTGATCTTTAGCGGAAGCTTCTGTTGTATCTAGTTTAGCCTCTAGCGTCTTGATCAAACGATTTTTTTGTTTTAGCTGATCTTTTAGGGTCCCGATTGAATATTGGTTCACCGTGGAAAAAGCCCCCAATGTTCCTGCTATTTACGTCGCGAATTCTTCTTTCTTCATATTTCTCCCATTGGTTAAAATTTTAAATTTCTTACAGACAGTACCTACCTCTTGGTAGAGTTCTTGTCTCACAACCACCTTCCTCTTCTTATCGAAGAAGAATTCATTCAGAGGTAGCTCTTCTACTGATATAGGTGTCAATTTTTCACCCAAAATCCAACCTGCGTCCGGGATTTCCTTTGCAGACTGTAGGGGGGTAATGGAGGCGATGGGATTGTCGACCTGTTTAGAAGATTTCCCAAGAGTAATGACTGAAGTTGGCTCACTTGGAGGATCATAAGCCTCGGCTTCCTGTTTCGAGCCCCCATCTTTCTCTTCTTTATCCTATTGTTCTTCTTGGCCGGGTGTCGAATATTTGGAGCCTTCGGCCTTTGTTTTCTGCACCTCTACGGTCGTTGGATCTTCACCCCATAATACTGGAGGATGGAAACTCCGTCTATGCTCTTGGAATCTGACAACATCGGCCCTCTCTTCGGGCGATAGGGCTTGTATTCGAGCCAAAACCTCATCATAAGATTTCGCGCCTCGGAAAATATCATCATGAGGTGAATTCTTGTGCTCAAATCTTTTAAGGCCACAGTTGGCCAAATGATTACTCACGACCCTGTGTGGATCATGTTTCTTGAATTTGATGTGAACCAACTTTATATCTTCTAGGGTTGTTTCCTCGGCCTTTGCATTCCTGAAGTCTAATAATGAATAGGTGTTTAAATGAATAGGAAAAGGTGGCCATACATTTTTTGAAAACCCTTTCAGTTCTTTACTTATACCGCCAATTACGGTTTACCTGGTGATCTCACGACAAGCCAGCCTGTCGGGTATAAGTAAGGGTAAAGCATGCATAGGGATGGAAGCACCGAAAACCCTGATGTATGAAAATTCTCTCTCCACGTACCAATCGGCCACTTTGCTTAAATTTTCCATGATGCTATCCGATATCCTGGGTGGCGGATTACCGAAGATGGCAACATGCATCGGTACCATTACCCAGTTGAAGATTTCATATATGAAATATGAAGCCTTGTCCTCCCAAAGCTTAGAATGGTATACATGGACTGGCTCAGCATCCGATGGAGCCCAACTCCAATTCATCAAGGGAAAAGGAATCATGGAACATACTCTGTCCATGAGATATGCGAACATAAAAAATGAAGCAGCTTTCCCGCTCTCCTTCTGCGTCTAATATTCTGTAATCCGACTAGTCAGACTATCTGATAACATTTTGGCCCAATCAAAAGAACAGCCTTCTGCTACTGCGTACATCAAAGTCACCCATGGGAGGAAAAAATGTGTGGTGTCTTCCCTCCCTTACAATCTATAGGTCATCATTGCTACGTATTTGAACTGTGGTTCCAAAGAAGATATGGAATAAATTCCATTGATGTCTGCCCTGAACTTCGTTGGGTGTGAGACCCAATCCTTGATCAAATCAGATAAACTTTTCGTGTATTGCTCGCATTCCTTCTATTTAAAACCCTCTAGAAACTCTGCATTGTATGTGAAGTCCGACGTGGGTGGTAACTTGTACATCGTCTGTAATTTTTCTGGTCTAAAGGTCCCAATAATAACCTTCTACTCGCTGATGATGGTTCTGGTAGGGATGTCTACATGATCTAGCGCCCATCAGATCATGTCATAGTATGGAAGAAGGTGTGGCATGGCCGCTACTTTGTGCATCTTTGCCTCGACGACGATCTTGTATTTGGTAGTCATGTCATCTTTCTGATTGTCACTCGAATCATTCGAATAGTTCACCACATCTGATTGAAAAACCTCTGAGATGTATGACCAGGTTCGTACGGAATCAATGCTTTGAGGTGAAGTATCCAAAACATTATCAGAACCTTGTCCTGAAACCTCAGCGCTTGCCTTGGATTCTTTTCACGGGGCCATGACAGGGGATTGTAACTTAGCTCTTCTACAATAAAAATGTGTATACATATAGAAGTTAGCTTACTGAGAAAAAATTCTCTGTGCGGGATAGAAATGAACTTTATGAATAAAATAGGAAGCAAAAGATCTATATCTTCGACCATTTAACATATCGATGTCCTTACAAACAGAATGGTCCAATCATATTTAGATAGAGATTTTGGCAATAAAAACCATATCCTTACTTTGTCGTTTCGTCTTATTTCCAATTAATGCCATAAAATTCGACGGTTTGTGGCACAAGCTGGCGCAAGGAACATTTGAAATTACCTTGTAAATTGTGCATTATTATCATTTGCATTAAACATTGATTATGTTGGCTTGGCTTCCTTAATCAGGATTTAAATCAACATTTCGGCGTTCGCCGTATCGGGACTTTTAACCCTAACCTTTCGAGCCTCTAAAACCCAAGATTGCGATGATTAGATTTAAGTAAGCAAGGACGTAACTACGATTAAGTGTTTTAATTAATTATGCTTTGATTTATATCACGAATTCGCGGCTCAAGACTTCGAAGGTATAGTTTCCGGGAGGAATGTATGCCGAGTCGCGAAATCTCGAGACACTTAATCATGGTCAAAACTAACCAACCCTGACTCTAGCCTGGGTTACTTAGGTAAAAGTTTCATGGCTTCGTGTTTCGGAGTTTTAGCGGTAATGTTTTAGGAGAGAGTGAACGCCGAGACACGAAATCCCGACAGCACTTGACTGGGGTTTACATGGTCTCACTCTTAGCTTTCACCTGAGGTAAGCTTTTAAAACTTTTCGCGACCTCGCACATCGAGGTTTGTAAATATTTTGACTTATAACTCCCAAAGAGAGATATTCTGAGGTACAAAAAGAAACAACCTTCGTTTAACGATAAAAAGTGGTAACTTAAGAAACATCACATCCCCTGCTATTTCACATGACGAGACTACTAAGATTTTCAGTAGGTGAATGTCACGAAGCGAAAAAGAACTTAAGAACCGACATTTGAATTTTAAAATAGATTTGAACCAAATGAAAAAGACGGCTCCAACATAGGCTCCAACTAGGGATCCCATTTCCCTATGAGGCGGGAAGAACAGTAGACCACGTGCATGTATTGGGTAAATGGATTCACTAGTTTCACTTCTGTGAAACTTACTTTAGGGAAAAGATAAACAAAGGGAAGAAAAGATTTTTGTCTTTCACTGCTGTAAGGCTTTTCAATACTCAAATATATTTCTCACTTAGCTACAGTCCCTTTCACAACTTTCTCTTTCTCTTTACTGAGTTTAGGTCTGCATTAAGACAAATCAAAACAGTTCTAGGAAATCTAACAGATCTTGCAGTTTTTTGGCTTACACTCAACAAAATTTATTGCATTTTTTAATCGGGGAGTCCCGTCTGGACTTAGGATATGGATCCAGTCTCAAGAAAGTTGATTACCAGAGCCAAGTGAAATTCATGTATAACATCCTTACAGATACCTCAGATATTGCTTCACTGCCAGCGGGCCTGTTCAGTGCCCCGGTGAAGTTATCTGCCCCTTTTTTGTTGAAATTCCTTTCACCACTTCGAAATGTATTTATGCATTTAAATGTTGAGACGAGGGAAATCATTTTTTAATTTCCTTTCATCGTCTCTTCAGACTAGATGTACAATTAGATATGAATTTCCTTTCATCATCTGTCTTATAATTTTATTTTTAGAATACGAAGCGGGGGCAATCAGATTGTATGAGGGGTGATATCTGTGTAATATTTTGCAATGTAGGTCTGTCAACTTACTTTGATTACTCGGTGCCAACCTTCCTTTGACTTTCACAACACCTTGGTCCGCAGGGAGAAAAAGGGGAAACATTTTTCTAGGGGTTTTCCTTCGAGTAAGCCTTAACCCTTCGAAACTGTTGAAAAACCTAGAAACGTCAGGATTCACCTACGCATAACTTGTTTAGTAAGAGACCGAGGAGTTGTGAAGACCAGCCTTCTTTCCAAAACACGCTTACATCTTTCAAAGTTTAAACATAATCTCTTCTCCCTACATATATAAATCCGAAAAGACATTTGGGATTTTTAAGAAGACAAATCTGAAGACCGAAAGAAAGGTGACGGACAGATGTTTGTATGCTAAGGGGCAGGGATCGAAAAATAAAACCGTTTTTTTGAAAACCCTTCCCCAGAGATGCTTCACTTTCTGTTTGTTTTAGATACCACCTATCTATGTTTTAAGTTAAAATTATTAGGATCCAAAGCAAGTAACTGTACTTTTTAATAATCAATTAAGTAAAAACATTAGATTTATGGGACCTTTATGATGTTTTGGAGGTCTCTGCTTTCTTAAGGAATAGAATTTTCAGGAGTTCGTACCTTTACCATTTTTAAAATAACCGAAAACCTTTTATGTCACCTGTTTTCGGCGAATGCAAATCTCCGATACATGACCTTATGTTTTCTCTCTTCGTTCGTTTAGTTTGCAAACCGAGATCCTGTAAAGACAAAGAGTGTCTTTTAAAAGAGTTAAATGTATTTGAAAACCGCGTATCTCTATTTATATTGACCTAATTAATAAAAATTGAAAACTTACCTCAAGGATATCATGAAATAGAAAGCAAATACAAACTGGTATATACAATGGAAAACCTTGGAGAACCAATTATTTCATGTAGTATTTTAGAAAACGATCATTGACAGGGGCGTTGAAGATTTTACCATCCAGATTTTCTAATAAAAACGAATTTTTTCCTTCGGAAGTTGCGACTCTAAATGGTCCATACAAAATATGATCGAATTTACTGTGTTTCGCCACATCTTCCTTCCTAGCATCCCATCTTAAGACCAAATCACCTGGAAGAAACTCTCTGTCTTTTGTCTTACGGTCAAATAACATTTTCATGGCATCTTGATATTTTTGCAATCTTTCGTCCACCTCGACCCTGTGTTGTTGTAATTCGATCAGCTGATTTATTCTCCTTGTGGTGTGATTTGGTTCTTCTTTCTCATCTTGCCATAGTTTCATTACAGGAAGTGCCAAATTTATGGGTAATACCACATCAGTTCTGTATACCATCTGGAAAGGAGAAATGCCGATGGATTTTTTCGTGCCAATCTGATTTGCCCATAGTGTGTATTTTAAGTGTACATGCCAGGATCTCTTGTTCTCATTCAACACTTTCCTAATTATGTTGATCAGACTCTTGTTCGAAGATTCATCCAGTCCATTTCCTTGGGGATAATATGCCATAGAATGGTCGAGTACAATATTGTATTTTTGGCAAAAACTGATCATAGCCATAGATTTAAAATCCTGAGCATTATCTGTTACTATTTTTGGAGGGTAGCCGAATCTAGATAAAATATTTTCTTCTAGGAAATCTATTACCACCGAATCTATAGCCCTCCTGGTAGGAATAGCCTCTACCCATTTAGTAAAGTAATATGTGGTGGTTAGGATCCATTTGTGTTGAGCGTTGGAGTGGGGGTTAATTTCACCTATAAAATCCAGTCCCCACTGCTGAAAAGGAGCCTATGTTTTGACTAGAACTAAAGGTAATGCTGGGAGTTTATGCTTGCCTACGAATAGTTGGCAAGGGTCACAAGCCCTGACTTTGGCATTTACATCCGAGAAAAGTTTAGGCCAATAATACCCTGCCCTCAGGATTTTATAAGCTATCTCTCTCCAAGCGTGATGTCCCCCACAAACTCCTTCATGGAATTCACTTATGACCTTATCTGTTTCAGATTCAACCAAACAAACCAACAGGAAGCCAAGTGGGTCCTTCCAAAACAATTTACCTTCAGATATACAGTATTTGACCGCATGTAGTTTTAGCGTTCTGGCTTTGGATGGAGATAAATCACTTGGGCACTTCAAAGTCAGTAGGTAGGATACTATGTTTTTGTACCAGTCAGAGGATGTAAACTTCTCTTCGATTCTGACCTCACTTGTTTGCTCATAGAGCTCATTCATATCTTCCTCTTCTCCACATCCTTGTATGTTATTTATGCCGAGGGCTCTGAAATTGGATTCAGCTAAGAGTTTAGCCAAACCTTGACCCTTTATCATCTTCGTCGGCTTTATTTCCAGATCAAATTCTTGGATTTTTGCGAGCCACCGTCCCCTTCTGCCATCACTGTCAAGCTGCACTAAAATGTCTTTTACAGAGCTAGTAGGTACATACGTGATTATATTGGAATGAAATACATAAGTCCTAAAAGCCTTTAATGCCTTTACCATAGCATATGCTTGTTTTTCCATTATATCGTATTTTAGTTCCGCGTCTCTGAGACTTTTGCTGAAAAAAGCTATCGGTTGTTCGAAACCTTCCTCATTTTTCTGGAGGAGCACCGCGGAAATAGTGTGCTTGGAAGCGAATGAGAAAATCCTTTATATAGTTGGGGCTTGCTAATAAAGGTGCCTCACTTATAACCATGTTGATACGTGCAAATGATTCTTTGGCCTCTGCTATCCATTTTACCTCGCTGTTTTTCTTTAACATACCTGTGATTAATTTCACAATTTCAGCGAAGTTTGGGATAAACCTTCTCAAAAATTTTATCTTTCCTAAGAATCACTGGATTTCCTTTACATTTCTAGGAATATTTATTGTGTCTATAGCTTGAACCCTACTAAGATCAATTTTAATTCCATCTCAGGACATAATATGGCCCAGGAGTTTACCTTCTCGCATGGCGAAGTGAGACTTTTTAGGGTTTAAAGATAGACCATACCCGCGGCATTTTTTGAAAGTCTGTTTGAGATGTATTAAATGGTCTTCATCAGACTTAGAAAAAATGGTTAGATCATCGAGGTAGATAACTACAAACTTGTCTCTTTCGCCGACGAAAGTGATATCCATAGCACGCTGGAAAGTGGCACCTGCATTCATTAGACCAAAAGGCATTTTATCATACGTGAATGTACCCCAGGGTGTAGTGAAAGTTGTTTTTTCTTTATCTTGTTCATTTAGAGAAATTTGATTGTACCCAGAGAAACCATCGATCATAGACATCCTATTTGCTCCGACTACCTTTTCTAAGACATGATCCATGATAGTTGTCCTTTAGGGAAGATTTATTCAAATTTCTAAAATCAACACACAGTCTAATCTCTCCACTCTTTTTTCTAACCGGGACCAGGTTTGCCACCCRATCGRAGTATCTCAGTGGTACTATTATTTTCGTGTCTAAAATCTTCTTGAATTCTCTTTCGACTACGGGTAATAAGATAGGGTTGATTTGTCTAAGCTTTTTCYTAAAGGGTTTGATACCAGGCTTCAGAGGTATCTTGTGTTCGATCACGGTAGTGTCGTAAGTCCTAAGCTCTTCATAAGACCAAGCRAAAACATMTTTATATCGTGCAAGCAAATCTTTATACTTATTTTTCACCTCAGGAGGAAGATACTTTGATATTTTCACCATCYCGGGTTCTTCTTTTGTCCCTATATCGCAATATTCAACCTCTTMTRGTTGGGGTTGAAGAGTAGATTTTAAAGGCATGTCATTTTGATCGAAAAGTCTCTCTAGGGGGATTARTCCCTTTGGAATCTGATTATTTTTTAAAACTARCATGTGATGGTTGGCAATTTTTTCTCGGAACTCCTGAGGGTCTTCTCCTTCTTGCATGATCCACATGTGATCATTTTGATTCTCTTGATCGATGTGAGTTTCAGAAAAGTCACCCACTGCTTTGAGGAACTTTCTGATCTGTTCATCATCTTTGAAAACCTGCCAGTGTTGTATGTTTTTCAGGATGGATGGTCTGTTCCTTACCTCTATATGGTATTTTAATTTTAATGCAAATTTTTGGTGCGTGGTATGAAGTGGATATTTACAGATGAAAAGAAATTTTCCATTAGATCCCAGGCACAATTTATATACACTCTCAATCTCGGGTGTTTTGCCTGGTATTGTCGATTTATCTGTTTGACTATCAACTCAGTGTCTCCATATACTTCCAGGTTCTTTATGTTCAGTTTCTTGGCAGCTTCCAATCCTAATACTAAGGCTTCATATTCACATACATTGTTAGTGTAGTCTATATCCCATTGAAGCCTGTCAGAAAAAGGGACAACAAACCTATTTTTAGGTGCCATAAAAAGTACTCCTACACCGGCTCCTTCACATGACAGAGAACCGTAAAAAAAAAAAATCTAGATCCTTGTACTATGCATATTTTCGGAATCTTTCTCATCTATGTAGTTTTATTCTATGCAATTATCTATACCATCATCAAAAGACAAAATACAATTTCCTAGATCTTGATCAGCAATGTAAACAAGAAAATTGTTAGGATTCTGAGGATCACTCACGGTATAGGCTAACCTCATTTCCCTGTATAACCTAGTAAGTTGCCCACCAAATACAGGAATTGTGGCATAAGTCATGTCCAGTTGAAGGTATCCCCCAAGTTTGGCTTCCCACGACCTTGATAATAGTAATCCATATTTTGGGGGGATATCAGCGATAACTACATCCATCAGAACACTTTTGACTGGGACCTGTGCAAGGGTAACTACTAAATTTTTTATCATACCTAAGCACTTGACTTTTCTTGAATCAAAAGAGTAGAGATCTCCGTAAGGTCGAGTGATCTCGAGGCCTAGTCTATCCATAATAGCTTTGGGAATCACATTATGTGAAGCTCTAGAATCTAGCATGCAGTTATGCAGCAGTCGATCATGCACATTTAGGGTGATATAGAAAGGGGCAATAGTGTCTCTGGTGCCCTAGAAATGTGGACCGAACGTGATATTTGGCTTTTCATCTTCCAAATTTATTTCGTCTGATTGACTTTCTTGATCCGAACAACCTATGACTTTGGTTATCTATTTTCGATATGCAGGGTTTTTTGCTAATTCAACCAGCGAAATCGGTATTTTGATCCTATTTATTTCATTTTCAACACTAAAACCATTGCCACCTTTGTCCGTTTCCCTGGTTAAAACCTCAAGCTCTTTCTTCTCTAACTTGTTTGTCTGAGCTGACTTATTACTCATGAGCTTTCTAACCAGTGAGGGTGTCTCAGTTGTCTTGATTTCCCTAGTTTGGGTCTCAACTTCCTTCATTTTGAGGTTCAACGAGTCTGCCTCCTTTGTTTTGTTGTTGGATGTTTCAGTCTCTTTTGGGACAGGCACATATATTTCACCTCTAGGGAGAATTTTCTTCAGTTGAGGAATCAACATAGGTTTTTTTTTAGACCTCAAGTCATACCTCGATTGGACCCCAGCTGTCATGGAATTAGACATTTCTTGACCTACAGCGAAGTCATTATTGTTTATATCATCTTCTTCATTTGACGGTTGGGGTGTGTTCAATGACCTCTCATAATCTTCTTTAGTTACATAGGGCTGAATGCAGTCGTCGCCCAAATTTGTCACGTCTTCTTCAAGTCCCTTGAAATCTTCTAGGTCATTACCTCCTATAAAATTTTCATTTTTTAAAGGGGTTTGGATTTTCTAATCTTCATTTTTAACCTGCCTTTGTTGATTTTGAGGGTTGGGGTTTCTTCTGAATTCTCTTTTAACGAAAGGATCACTCTTGGATTGGTCTAGCTCCATTATGGAAATCTTATTCGACAATTCTTTAATTACCCTAGCCATATCATCCATTTTGTTGTCTGTAGATCTATTAGATTCCGAGGGTCCCGCTTGTTCCCTAAAACGTCTGGTTTCTTTGTTCCCCATTTCTATCCTAGCTTTCAACTTACCAGAGGCCATCATGTTGGACTCAATTTCTACAGCATCATCATGCATTCGGGTTAAGGTAGCCCCCCGCCTTTCTCTTAAGAGAAGGGCGAAGTCAGGTTCGAAAGCTCTTGCAAAGGTTACTTTGGCTGCAGGTTGGGAGGGTTTGACTTCGGCTGGGATCTTATTATATAGTTTATTAAATCTTTGGATAAATTCCATAATTGTTTCTGAATTCCTTTTCTTTAAAGATCTGAACTCAGTTAGATAATATAAGTGGTCTTTTCTCTCACCCCATTCTCTAAGAAAGGCATCGTAAGATAGGATAGACCCTACGGGTAGGCTTCGAAACCAGGTTTGTACCTGTCCTTCAAAATTTTGAACAAATAATCTCGAATAAACGTATTCATGTTCCAGACCTAGAATGTGAATTGATCAAAGAAATTTATATGTTCGGCCACAGTTAAGTCCCCTTCCCCTGTAAATTTTGGTAAATTTTTTATATAATTTTCAGGAAGGTCATGAAGAGGCACGGGTAGGACTAAAGGTGCATATCTTGCAACCACTTTAGTGAAAACTCTGGGGGGCGGGGGAGACGCTTGGCCCCCTGCTCCTCCTCCGGCGGCTGCCATTGGTATTACCTGGCGAGGATAAGGTGTGTTATATAGCGGGTTCTGGAAGACTAAAAATGGATTCTTAGCTTCTTCGGGAGATGAGAGAAGTGAAGACGAGTGAACAGAGACGCAAGGACTTGGCTCTTCAAATTTGCAGGAGACGTAATCAAGGGATCCCGTGGGTGTGAGATTTGAGTATATAGTATACTCTTTGAGACTTGGTGAGGTCGGGAAGTCTAAAAGGAGAGTCGGAGGGATATCAATTGCTGATAAATTTACTGTCGGGTTTTTACCTTTGAGTCCGACAGAGGTTTTTGGAAAGATTTCACTTTTAACCGCGGGGCAGAATAAAAATGAATTAGTGGTTTCGGGAGGTGTACTATGTGAAGTTGAAGGTTCACAAGCACTTTTGGTCTTGGGCTACAGGTTCTTAAGCTGATAGATTGCAGTAGTCGGCTTAAGAGAACCTCTAGCTTTTAGTATTTTCTCGGGATCTGAAATAGGCGTGGTCTGCTTGTTCTMTGGGTTTTGTCTGGTATTCCTTCGACCAGATGCCAGCTTACTTATACGTAGAGTCACCAAGTGAAAGATAAGAAAAKCCTTTAGAAAGTGCTCACTCTTTGTTCACTATCAAAGGGTGAAACTTGAAAATATGTCGTTCTTCCCAGGGAAAAGGTTYCGTGACTTCRTCCCCGGAAACGGCGCCAAAGAGATGTTGTTCCAAAGTCTATAMTTAAGGCTTTAAAAAGTACAGTGTCTAGGCATCCGAAATTTAATAAGATGTAAAAAGGGAGGAGGATATACCTTCAGGAAAGGAAGCTAGGGTTGATTTCTAGGTTGTCATTGTCTGGCTTCCAACTGTTCYTGGATGTTTATATCCCTTTCAATTGCAGCCCATGAATGTTCAAGTTCTACCYAGGTGTTAGTCATTTTAAGTATGGTATCAAAGAGATTTAAAGTGATATGGGTTTSATCTGTCAAACCGGGTTCAATATTGGSTTGTCTTACAAAAGGGACAGTCATAGAGGAACAAAAAAATTTAAAGAAATCCGAAAGTTTTTTTTTATCCTGTATCAATTTGATTTTATAAAAGAGAACTTTAGAAATCAATATTAAAAGCAAATTGCAAACCAAAGGCCTTTTTCCATAACTGCGTTATATTTGAAATAAATGGTGTATGAATTATGGGAAAAACATTAAGCTGTATATAGAATAAGGCTCCTATCGAGAGAGAATCTCACTTTGTAAACCGAAGAAGAAAATTAGATAAGAAATGGTCCGATGAAGCATAAAATATGACAACCTAAAGATTTACAGGTCTTGTACCTACTAGTAGCCGATACAGAGGAAAAATTGTAAACAATATATAGAAGTTTTACTAAGAATGAAATAATCACTGCAGTAGAAGTTTTACTAAATTGCAATGCGACATTCATCAGATATATATAAGTGAAATAAGAATGAATATGAAATAACAGAGAGAACAAACTCATAACACAGTAGTGACGGAATTAGGAATCTCCAGATTGCTTTGTATTAATTCTCGAAAGAGACAGTCTCTATTACAATTAATCAAAAAGGTCCAACCCTTTTTTCTTTCTTCAAAATGTATATTTATACAAAAAATTTATGCGTTGGAATCTCAATAGCTCCAGAGATTTTCGGTTACAATCAAAGGAGTCGAAATGTTTCATTTCTTTATCTATGTTCTCATTTGGTACCCGAAACCAGCCTCTTCGCATTCTCCATGCAAATACGCACTTCTCCACCAGCTGTGATATCAATTTAGATGGCTCTGCTTGATTATTTGCCTCAAAAATATAGCAGTGTTTCATCAATAGCGGCATCTTTCCTTCCACCTGTTGATCTTTGGCATTGATAGAGCATAACAGTATACTCGGTTTAATTAGCCATTTGTCTATTTGCACTATGTCTGTTTGAGTTTTTTGTGATATTTCGGCTAATTCTCTTTCTTCATTTTCCTTGATGTTTAGCATATATTTAGTTGTATTGATCTGACCTAGTATCTCCATGCCACTGTCACCATCGGAACCCAAACAAATCTCACTTAACAAACCGAAAATTTTTGCACAAGATTTCCTTAGCTTCATAGCTTGTTGTTTGCCTTTGGATATATTTCGTTCCCATTCTTTCAACAAGATATTACCCCTGGTCTGCTCTGCGATGGGAAAACTAGAACTACTACTTGTTTCCCTTCTCATTGTGGTTATAATAGCCTCCTGGAATGCCACCCGACCTGCTCCATCATCCCTTTCTTTCAGAGAGAGGTTTTCCAACACCTGATCAATGAGTTGGAAGTTTCTTTGGATTGTTTCTACTTTAACAAGCAGACCTTGTTGCACCACTGATAACCTTTTTCTGATCTCTATTGCTTGGGATTGAAATATCGCAATATCGATTACCTGGCTTTCAGTGAATTCTAGTTTGGCCCAAAGTTGGTCTATCAATTCTCCCATTTGGCTTATCCGATTCTGACTCGTCTGAACCATCAACTGTGTCTGTTCGATATCGACTTTAAGCCGCTCGATTTCTTTTTGATCTTCTATTCTTTCTTACTCTAAAGTCGCACTTGCCTGATCTTTAGCGGCAGCTTCTGCTGTAGCTAGTTTAGCCTCTAGCATTTTGATCAAACAATTTTTTCATTTTAGCTGATCTTTTAGGGTCCCGATTGAATATTGGTTCACCCTGGCGAAAGCCCCCAATGTTCCTGCTATTTACATCGCGAATTCTTCTTTCTTCATATTTCTCCCATCGGTTAAAATTTTAAATTTCTTAGAGACGGTACCTGCTTCTTGGTAGATTTCTTGTCTCACAACCACCTTCCTCTTCTTATCGAAGAAGAATTCATTCAGAGGTATCTCTTCTACTGATATAGGTGTCAATTTTTCACCCAAAATCCAACCTGCGTCTGGGATTTCCTTTACAGACTGTAGGGGGGTAATGGAGGTGATGGGATTGCCGACCTATTTAGAAGATTTCCCAGGAGTAATGACCGAAGTTGGCTCGCTTGGAGGTGATGGGATTGTTGACCTGTTTAGAAGATTTCCCGAGAGTAATGACCGAAGTTGGCTCACTTGGAGGATCGGAAGCCTCGGCTTCCTGTTTCAGGCCCCCAGCTTGCTCTTCTTTATCCTGTTGTTCTTCTTGGTCGGGTGTCGAATCTTTGGAGTCTTCGGCCTTTGTTTTTTGCACCTCTACGGTCTTCAAATCTTCACCCTCTAATACTATAGGAAGGCAACTTCGTCTATTCTCTTGGAATCTAACAACATCGGCCCTCTCTTCGGGCGACAGGTCCTATATTCGAGCCAAAACCTCGTCATAATATTTTGCGCCTCGAAAAATATCATCATGAGGCGAATTCTTGTGCTCAAATCTTTTAAGTCCATAGCTGGCCAAATGATTACTCACGACCCTGTGTGGATCATGTTTCTTGAATTTGATGTGAACCAACTTTATATCTTCTAGGGTTGTTGCCTCGGCCTTTGCATGCCCAAAGTCTAATAATGAATAGGTGTTTAAATGAATAGGAAAAGGTGGCGATACCTTGTTTGAAAACCCTTTCAGTTCTTTACTTATACCACCAATTACGGTTTTCCTGGCGATCTCACGACAAGCTAGCCTATCAGGTATAAGTAAGGGTAAATCATGCGGAGGGACGGAAGTGCCGAAAACCCTGATGTATGAAAATTCTTTCTCCACGTACCAATCGGCCACTCTGCTTAAATTTGTTGTGATGCTATCCGATATCCTGGGTGGCGGATTACCAAAGATGAAAACATGCATCGGTACCATTACCCAGTTGAAGATTTTGTATACGAAATTCGAAGCCTTGTCCTCCCAAAGCTTAGAATGGTATACATGGACTAGCTCAGCATCCGATGGATCCCAGCTCCAATTCATCAAGGGAAAAGGCGTCATGGAACATATTGCGTCCATGAGATATGCGGACATAAAAAATTAAGTAGCTTTCCCGCTCTCCTTCTACATCTGATATTTTGTAATCCGACTGGTCAGACTATCTGATAAAATTTTGGCCCAGTCAAAAGAAGAGCCTTCTGCTATTACGTACATCAAAGGCACCCATGGGAGGAAAAAATGTGTGGTATCTTCCCTCCCGTACAATCTACAGGTCATCATCGCTACGTATTTGAACTGTGGTTCCAAAGAAGATATGGAATAAATTCCATTGTTGTCTACCCTGAACTTCGCTGGGTGTGAGACCCAATCCTTGATCAAATCAGATAAACTTTTCACGTATTTCTCGCATTCCTTCTGTTTAAAACCCTTTAGAAACTCTGCATTGTATGTGAAGTCCGACATGGGTGGTAACTTGTACATTGTCTGTAAGTTTTCTGGTCTAAAGGTCCCAACAATAACCTTCTGTGCGTTGATGATGATTCTGGTAGGGATGTCTACATGATCTAGTGCCCATCGGATCATGTCATAGTATGGCAGAAGGCATGACCTGGCCGCTACTTTGTGCATCTCTACCTGGACAATGATCTTGTATTTGGTAGTCACGTTGTCTTTCACATTGTCACTCGAATCGTCCGAACAGTTCACCACATCTGATTGCAAAACCTCTGAGACGTATGACTAGGTTTGTACGGAATCAATGCTTCGAGGTGAAGTATCTGAAACATTATCAGAACCTTGTCTTGAAACCTCAGTGCTTGCCTTGGATTCTTTTCACGGGGCCATGACAGGGGATTGTAACTTAGCTCTTCTGCAATAAAAATGCGTATACATATAGAAGTTAGCTTACTAAGAAAAACTTCTCTGTACAGGATAGAAATGAACTTTATGAATAAAATAGGAAGCAAAAGATATATACCTTCGACCATTTAACATATCGATGTCCTTACGAACAGAATGGTCCAATCACATTTAGATAGATATTTTGGCAATAAAAACCATATCCTTACTTTGTCGTTTTGCCTTATTTCCAATTAATGCCATAAAATTCGACAGTTCGTGGCACAAGCTGGCGCAAGGAACATTTGAAATTACCTCGTAAACTGCACATTATTATCATTTTCATTAAACATTGATTATGTTGGCTTGGCTTCCTTAATTAGGATTTAAATCAACATTTCGGCGTTCACCGTATCGGGACTTTTAACCCTAACCTTTCGAGCCTCTAAAACCCAAGATTGCAATGATTAGATTTAATTAAGAAAGGACGTAACTAGGATTAAGTGTTGTAATTAATTATGCTTTGATTTATATCACGACTTCGTGGCTCAGGACTTCGAAGGTATAGTTTCCAGGAGGAATGTATGTCGAGTCGTGAAATCCCGAGACACTTAATCATGGTCAAAACTAACCAACCTTGACTCTAGCCTGGGTTACTTAGGTAAACGTTTCATGGCTTCGTGTTTCAGAGTTTTAGCGGTAATGTTTTAGGAGAGAGTGAACGCTGAGACGTGAAATCCCGATAGCACTTGACTGGGGTTTACATGGTCTCACTCTTAGCTTTCACCTGAGGTAAGGTTTTAAAACTTTTTGCGACCTCGCACATCGGGGTTTGTAAATCTTGTGACTTGTAACTCCTGAAGAGCGATATTCTGAGGTACAAAAAGCAACAACCTTCATTTAACGATAAAAAGTGGTAACTTAAGAAACATCACACCCCCCGCTATTTCGCATAATGAGACTACTAAGATTTTCAGTAGGTGAATGTCACGAAGCGAAAAAGAACTTAAGAACCGACATTTGACTTTTAAAATAGATTTGAACCAAATGAAAAAGGCGGCTCCAACACCACAAAAAGTGGATTTTAACTCAAAAAAATAACCCTAAATCTAGGTAGCTAAAAACTAAAAACCTCAAATTAAAACAACATTTGAATACGTTAATATACACACAAATATCGTGGAAAATATGAAAAACAACTACACAAAATTGAACTCTCAATATTGCATCTAGATTCTATTGAAAGTTGAAAGAATAATTACATTATTATAGCTCAAAACTAAATTATGCTAAGCAACATAGTGGTTCACCCTTCATCTCCTTTATAGAATAGGAAGACATAAGCTTGCAATGTATCTATACTCATGCAAGGAAGAACTCCATTTGACAGGGTCAAACCCTAACCCTAATCACTTCAAGCAGTGCACCCCCCTTCATGGATAGATGTATCGGGAATAGTGCACCCCCAACTGGAGAAGACTGCAACAAGCATTCATTCATGCACCTCCTAGGGACCTATGCTCTCCTCCTAGAATAAATCATCCACATGTAGAGCACCCTACTAGCCTAGGGATCTGTGCCCTCATATAACAATATAACATGCATGCAAAAATAGAAACAACATTGAAGATAAACCAACTACTAAGGATGGTGCATGCATGCCTACAACATTAATGTGCATCTTACACAATTTATAAAACAAGAACACCTCCTAAAAGCTAAACTAGTCTTCCTAATTGGGTAGTTGAGGAAGAAAACTAGAGAAACAAGTGACGTGTTTTTCCCTTGAGGGATTTTCCAGATCCAATACAAACTAAAGAACAAATGTGAGGCCAAAATTCACTAGTTGGGAAGCTGCAATAGTAGAATAGAGAAACCAATGACACATTTTTTCCTTTGGGGCTTTGTTGGACCCTGCCACAAGTAAAAAAATGAACTAGAGGCGAAAACACACTCGTGAGGGCCAATTTGGTCTGGGGGTATAAAATATAAACCGAGCAACATAACGAATATTCGTAAGCTCCCACAAGTATGTTTGGTCAAGGCCCACGTGACTACACTACCCACAAACATCTGACACAGTGTTCTTGAAAATCGACCTCCTCTTTAGAAATTGCACTATGCCTTATTGACCAAAACTCTAGTGTTGAAGATACCCCAACAAATATTTTTTTGATCGACGGAATGATAGCGGAGGGGCCCCACTAGTTGAAACCTGGTGCTCTGGATCCAATGCAACTGATATTTCAATTTTCATCTATCTGAGTCTCGGTTTGATTTTTATCATGATTTTCAACTCGCCTCCTCAAGCGATTTAGGGACATGTGGCCAATTTGGTTTGGGAGCATAAAATCCAAATTGAGAAGAATAATGAAGATAGGTAAGCTCCCACAAGTCTGTTTTTCCAAGGCCCACGCAACTACACTACCCACAAATTCCTGAGAAAGTGTTCTTCAAAATCGACCTCCTCTTCAGAAATTGCATTATGCCTCATTGACCAAAACCCTAGTATAAGAGATACTCCAACAAACGGTTTTTCAGTTGACGGAATGATAGAACATGGGCCCCACTAGCTTAAACTCTATGCTTTGGATCCAATTCAACTAATGATTCATCCATTTGATTCCCGGTTTGAGTTTTGTCGCAAGTTACAACTCGCCTCCTCAAGCCATTCAGGGGCATGTGGCCAATTTGGTTTAGGGGCATAAAATCCAAACCAAGCAGCATAACGGAGTTTCGTAAGCTTCCGCAAGTCTATTTGGCCAAGGCCCACGTGACTATACTGCCCACAAATTCCAGACATAGTGTTCCTGAAAATTGACATCCTCTTCAAAAATTGCACAATGCCTCATTGAGCAATACCCTAGTGCTAGAGATACTCCAACAAATTATTTTTTGGTCGATGGAATTATAGTAGAGGGGCCCCACTAGCTGAAACCCAGTGCTTCGGATCCAATGCAATTGATGATTCAAAAATCTGAGTCTCGGTTTGACTTTTATTGTGAGTTGCAACTCGCCTCCTTAAGCCATTCAAGGACATGTGGCCAATTTGGTTTGGGGGCATAAAATCCAAACTGAGCAATATAACGAAGTTTCATAAGCTCTCGCAAATCTGTTTGTCCAAGGCCCACGTGATTACACTACCCACAAACGCTTGACATAGTGTTCTTGAAAATTGACCTCCTCTTCAGAACTTGCACTATGCCTCATTGAGAAAAACACTAGTGTCGAAGATACTCCAGAAAATGCTTTTCTGGTCGATGGAATGATAGCATAGGGGGCCAACTAGATGAAACGCAGTGCTTCGAATCCAATGCAACCGATGGTTCGTTAATCTGAGTCCTGGTTTGATTTTTATCGTGAGTTTCAACTCACCTCCTCAAGCCATTCAGGGACATGTTAGTATGGAAATGCAAAGCAAGGCAAGGCAAGGAAATCGAAGGAAAGACATGACAAGGCTAAGCATGGCATGACATTGCAAGGCAAGGCAAGGTCTATCTCTAGGTGTAGGTCTAGGTATAGGTAAATCCTATTAATTATGATAATCCATGTTTGACAACTATGAATATGCCTTAGATATATGAATAAAGAGAGCTTAAGGTATGACATTGAAATTCTCATGCAAGTATTTTTATCTAAGATATATGGGATAACAAGTTGTAGAATTACATGCTTAATGAATCCTTTGATTGTAATTTTTACATATTAAAATTGGTCATTTAGTACAAGCAATATTTATGTATTAAACTTGTTCATTTATGTATTAAAATTGTTCATTTAGGTATTAAAACTTGTTCATTTACGTATTAAACTTTTTCATTTACGTATTAAACTTGCTTATTTAGGCAAGGCATGGCAAGTGAATGCAAGGCATGGCATTGCAAGGCATATTATGGAAATGCATGGCATGGAAAGGCATACCATACCATACCACATCATGGAAAGGAAAGGCATACCATACCATGCCAAGGATACCATACCATAGCATGGCAAGGCAAGGTGATGTAGACCCCCCTTCTCCCCTCGGGGATGCTCGACTTCCCGGTCTAGGATCATTCAAATCAAGGAGTCAGATCTACTCTTCGGGCCTTTATTAGACCCCAATCAATCTACACAGGTCCCCTTTCCTTCTTTATGCAGGTTCTACCAAACCCAGAGGCTCTTTCCTGGCCTCTTCGAAGAAATTAATTAACAGACACTAGCTCCCCTTGTGAGGTGCTTTCTTTCACATATGACCTCGGGTTATGTCCTCACGGAAACATGTGATTGAGAAGCGGCCGAAAGTGGTTTGAGACCACACCACCTTTCTCCCCACAATTCACTATTTGTTGCCACGCGTCTGTTTAGCAATATTGTGGTTTCAATTGCGACCCGCTCTCAGAATTTTAAAGTCTGAGCACTTCCTGGCCCCACAATTAAGCATGACCGTTGATCTTTGAATCTCGGCGATGCCTCTTGATCGATGGCTACAATCTGTCCTCTTTCTACCTTGGTCAATTGCCAGTTAGCGACCTCTGTCTTCCTTGAGAACGTGCTCCTCAATCTCCCAATCTATCAACGTGTGTCCTCCTCTCAAATCGACGGCTACGATCGATCTCGCCTTTCAGGCTTCAGGAGTTTCGATTCTAAACTCTTTGCCTTCTCCCGGAGTGCTTTTTTCTAAAGATGATGATTTGTCAATGTGTGTTCCTCACAGATCAACGATTGTGGTTCTCTTCGGCCCTTTTGGCTTCGGAAGTTTCAAACTTCTACACCTACTCACTCCCAAAGTGGCTATCTTCCAAAGTGGAAGATCTGTTGACGTCTATCCTCAACAAACGAATGACCCATATGAACTCCATCTCTCCGGCCTTCGGGAGTTCTTGTTCAACGCCCTCCTTCTTCTTCTGAAGTGGCTTTATTCAAAATGGAAAATTTTCTACCACGTGTCTTCCTCAAATCAAAGGCCCAGGTCCTCTTTGGGACTTCGGCCTTCGGAAGTCTCAACTTCTCCACGCTTTGTTTCTCCCGGAGCGATTTATCCGGAGTCTACGATCTAACGAGGTGTGTCCTCTTGCAAATCAACAGCTCCCAGCTACTTCGTTTATTCAATTTTCGGGAGTTTCAAACTCCTACGCACTCATTTCTTCCAGAGTTCTTTCACCTAGAGTCCACGATCTGTTGACATGTACCTCCTTCACGATCAACATCTATGTGTGACTTTTTCACTTCGGGCTTCGGGACTTCGCAAGTCTTTTCTTCTGTGCACTTCCAAAATATTTAAGGCTTGTGCACTTACATCTAGATCGGACAATTGTCGATCCTCTGTGCCCAAATCCAATGGTCGGTATCTGTTCTTTCCCTCTACTTTCTTATTCTGTCTAGACATGGATCTAGCGATCCAAATCTCTCCCTGCAACTCGATTCAACGGTTGTTGTTATTCCTCCTAAACTTGCACTTTCTCCCGAAGTTGGGAAAATTTATAAGTGTTCAAATATTTTGGCCCTTGAACCTTCTCCTTCGATCCCTCTATCTCGGGATGCCTTCGCTTCTTAGGACCTTATCCCTCCTAAGATTTGGGACTTGTAATAAGTCCTTATCTATTTAATCTTTTCTTTATCTCTTCTGAGCTTTCGAACTGACTCAAAGCTCCAAAGGATCTCGGCCCTTCCACTTCCTTAGAAGATTTCCCCGGTGCCCTCCTGGCAACGCGACGCTCGTCCTCCTTGAGCTTGTAAAGTAAAACTAATTTACTTATGGCACACTCATTACGCTCGATGAAGTCTTCCAACGTTTCTTTCAACACTTAGTCTAAGTGTTGGCCTAGTGCAATCCTTGCACAGGTCTTCCTCGAGAATCTTGATTTCTTTCAGGTTCAATAATGCACTCCTTGCGTCCACTCAATGCACACTTGCAGAACTCTATAGAGTATTCAGTAACTCTGAGTTTTCTCTTGATTTTTGTGATTACTCTGGTGTGTCCTCTTGACACATCCTTCTCTAACTCAATAGAGTTCGGATGCGCACTCTTTACACTGGCTACAGAAACTCCAATATTATGTTGCGCACTCCTTTCACAGCCTAAGAATCCATAACAACTCTATAACTCATAGACAGATAGAGAAGTCTATATATCCCCTGCAGATGAATTCTAACATGCATCTACAGTATTCATAAACACACACACATAACATTCATTCAATACACATAAACACACAGAAAGTTCATATGCGGTAAAAACAACTTTCTTTCTATTAATATGAATGCCTGATTACAATATGTGCAGGCTAGAATGTAACAGAGTCTCGACTCTCTCAAAACAAACTATTCTACCTCCCATCCAATAAAAATACTCCTCTAGTGGCCTCATTTGGGCATGTCATGCATCTACCCATATAGGAAGGTCCTAGGGTTCCCTCCGACTACCTCTTCTATCTAAGTTACAGCTAACAACTACTCAAGCTCCGTTACATTCAAGACTGAGAGTGAAACTCCCAGAACTCTCGTGATCATTCAGTTTTCGAGTGTTTCTCTCTTCTTCAATCATCTGTTCAAAATTGATCTACAGAAAAATGCCAGCTTTTATATTCCAATTAATTTAAAAAAGGCGTGCTACGACACTGAGTTGTCCCTCCACGTGGGATTTTCTGATGATGCTCATGCATCATACTCTGTTGCTTAGAAAATCATGAGCTCCTACTCATGGCTCCCTCTGCCATGTTTTTGAGATCCTCCAAGGTCCCATACTTTCTCTTGGAGTTGTTCATCTACTCCTTTTCCTTGCTACTTATTTTTCCCTGTTTCTCCTATAGGTTTTCTTTTGTCCCATACTTCTCTGATGACTACTTCTTTTACTCCTTCCAACATCAATCTCTTTATCTCCTCTATTTCTTTGTCCATCTGGTCCACTGTCTAGTTTTCCCCCTACAATATGCTTTGTTTCCTCTTCTCTCCATCAATTTCCAACTTGACTTGTTGGATATATGCTTTTGCATTTTTACCCTTCTCTCCAGGTCCTCCAACTCTTCACACAGATCAACAAGATCCATGCTATATGTTTTATCCTCCTCTGTTGTAGGTTCACATTCTACAGTTATCTCTTGCTCGGATCCTTGGCTGAAACTTTTGAGCAGTTCCACTGAATGATCTTCTTTCTCCATCTCTTCGGCACATTGAAATGTGTGCTCTTTCTCCTTTTTACCAATCTGATTAATATGAACATTCATGTTATCTTCATCTCATGTGGCACTAGTTGGCCACTCTATTGCAGACTCCAATTTTGCAGTCTCACCACTGAGTTGTTGCTCAGCTTCCGCCTCTGACAGATTGACTTTTGTCATCTCCTTTTGTGTTGGTTCAACTCCAACTTCCTCCAACTGCTCCCCAGGCTGCTATGCTCCTCCACATGTTTCCAATTTGACTTTTTGGATATGCCTACTCTGCATATTTACCCTTCTCTCCAGGGCTTCCAATTCCTCATATAGCTCAGCAAAATCTATGATGTTTTCTTCCTCTTTTGTTGCAGGCTTCAATGCTACAGTCATCTCTTGTTCAACTCTCAGGCTGAAATTTTTTAGCAATTCTATTGAATGCTCTTCTCCTACAATCTGCATGATTGTCTCCCTTTGCATGACTGCATTCTGGAAGTCCTTTTCTAGTTCTGGATTGTTCAACCAATCCTCCAACATATTTAGCTCCTGCTTCCATTAAGTGAGCAATTCATATGAATTCTCCTCTTCCTCTTCTCCTTAGGAAGATTCTGATATCTGCTCCTTCATCATAACATTCACAGATGGTTGTCCTTCCTCTGTTGCACCTGCATCACAGACACAATTATCTTTAAAGTTATTTGGACCCATGGCCTCTTTCTTGGATTCTTGTTGCACCACCTCCTCATGTGCAACACTTGTACTAGCCTCTACTGGACTATTTAGTAGGAATATTTGAATTCCCCCAATGATCAGAATGCATTTTTTTATCCTCCTCCACTAGCTCTCCTTGTCAATATGAACTCTCAGCTAAGTTCATGAGACTTTAAGACAGTCTCCTCTCTTCTTCATTTCTCACCTGGTGATCTAAGATCTCTCCCCTGACCTCCTGGCAGTCTATGAGATCTTCAGCTGATATCATCTCATTGTCCCCTTGGAAATATGAAATTTCACCTCTTCCCTCCTGGTAGTTTGTGAGACCTTTAGTTGATCTCCCTTCCTCATCACTGAGGGAGTTTCCAATTTCTGTCTCACAGATGTGAATCACTCTCTCCTATATGCCACTTATTTTTTCAGCATGCTTCAACCACTTCCTCATTACTTGTTGTTGCCTTCTAGATAACAACTTTTGGACATGCCACTTCGCTTTCCTCTTCAAAGGCCATTCATATGTCCAGTCTACCTTTGTCTCCTGTTGCATCTTCAATGTCAATTGTTCCATTCTTTCTCTTATCTCAATGAGCTCTTTGTCAATTTCTTCTTTTTTTTTCTTCTAGTGGTCTCCTCTTCGACCACGCTCATGGCCTTCAATAGTCATCTTCCTCTTACCTCATCCCACCTGGCTGTCTACCATTTGTTGCACACCTTGGAACAATATTAATAGAGCATCAATACTATGTCTCCCTTCACCTTTTGTCTAGAGGCAAACTTCAACTTCTGATACCATTTCATGTCATCAGGTTATCTCTATTCACCTTCTTATCTTTGCCTATAATCTGCATACAAAATTCAACTTTTGATACTACTTGATGTAGTCAGACTATATTCTCTTTCCTTTGCTTGTTGTCTGCAAGAAATTTTAATCTTTTAATATCAGTTGATGATATCAAACTAACTTTGTCTCCTTTGTCTATTGTCTGCAAACAAAATTCATCTATGATACCACTTGATGCAGACCCCCCTTCTCCCCTCGGGGATGCTTGACCTCCCAGTATAGAATCATTCAAATCAAGGATTTGGATCAACTCTTTGGGCCTTTATTAGAGCCCAATCAATCTACATAGTTCCCCTTTCCTTCTTCATGCAGGTTCTGTCAAACCCACGGGCTCTTTCCTGGCCTCTTCAAAGAAATTAATTAACAAACACTAGCTCCCCTCGCAAGGTCCTTTATTTCACATATGACCTCGGGCTATGTCCTCATAGAAACATGTGATTGAGGAGCGACTGAGAGTGGTTTGAGACCACACCTCTTTTCTCCCCGAAATTCACTATCCATTGCCATGCGTCCGTTTAGCAATACTGTGGTTTCAATTGCGGCCCGCTCTCAGAATTTTAAAGTCCGAGAACTTCATGGCCCCGCAATTAAGCGTGACCATTGATCTATGAATCTTGGCGATGCCTCTTGATCAATGGCTACAATATGACCTCTTTCTTCCTTGGTCAACTGCTAGTCAGCGACCTTTGTCCTCCTTGATCACATGCTCCCCTATCTCCCAATCTATTGGTGCATGTCCTCCTCTCAAATCGACAGCTACGATCAATCTCACATTTCGGGCTTTGGGAGTTTCGATTCTAAATTCTTCGCCTTCTCCCGAAGTGATTTTTACCCGAAGAATATGATCTGTTGATGTGTATTCCTCATGGATCAACGACTGTGGTTCTCTTCGGCCCTTCGGGTTTTGGGAGTTTCAAACTCATGTGCCTGCTCCCTCCCAAAGTGGCTATCTTCCGAAGTGGAAGATCTGTTGACGCCTTTCCTCAACGAACGAATGGCCCAGATGAACTCCGGCTCTCTAGCCTTCGGGATTTCTTTTTCAATGCCCTCCTTCTTCTTCCGGAGTGACTTTCTCCGAAGTGGCATATCGTCTGCCACATTTCTTTCTCAAATCAAAGGCCCGAGTCCTCTTTGGGACTTCGGCCTTCAGAAGTCTCAACTTCTCCATGCTATGTTTCTCCCAGAGCAATTTATCCAGAGTCCACGATCTAACGATGTGTTTCCTCTCACAAATTGACGGCTCCCAACTACTTCGGTTATTCGGGCTTTGGGAGTTTCAAACTCCTACGCACTCATTCCTCCAGGAGTGCTTTCACCCAGAGTCCACGATTTGTTGACACGTACCTCCTTCACGATCAATGGCTATGTGTGACTTCGGGACTTTGCAAGTTTGTTCTTCTATGCACTTCCAAAGGATTTAAGGCTCGTTCACTTACCTCTGGATCGGATGACTATCGATCCTCTGCACCTAGATCCAACGGCTCAGATCTGTTCTTCCCCTCTGTGTTCTTTTTTTGTCTAGACGTGGATCTAGCCATTCAGATATCCCCCTGCAACTTGATTCAATGGATGTTGTTATTCCTCCTAAACTTGCACTTTCTCCCAAAATTGGGAAAATTTCTAAGTGTTCAAGGATTTTGGCCCTTGAACCTTCTCCTGCGATCCCTCTATCTTGGGATTCCTTCACTTCTTAGGACATTATCCCTCCTAAGCTTTGGGACTTGGAATAAGTCCTTCTCTATTCACTCTTTGCTCTATCTCTTCTGAGCTTTCGAATTGACTTAGATCTCCAAAGGATCTCGGCCCTTCCACTTCCTTAGAATATTTCCCTGGTGCCCTCCTGGCAACCCAATCCTTGCATAGGTCTTCCTCTAGAATCTTGATTTCTTTCAAGTTCAATAATGCACTCCTTGCGTCCGCTCAACGCACACTTGCGGAACTCTACAGAGTATTCAGTAACTCTAAGGTTTCTCTTGAGTTTTGTGACTACTCTGGTGTGTCCTCTTGACACGTCCTTCTCTAACTCAATAGAGTTAGGATGCACACTCTTTGCACTGGCTACATATCCTCCAATATTCTATTGTTTACTCCTTGCATAGCCTAAAAATCCATAACAATTCTATAACTCATAGACAGATAGCAAAGTCTATCTATCCCCTGCAAATGAATTATAACATGCATCTAAAAAATTCATAAACACACACACATAACATTCATTCAATACACATAAACACACAGAAAATTCATATGTGGGAAAATTTGCTTTCTTTCTATTAAGATGAATGTCTTATTACAATATGTGCAGGCTGGACTGTAACAGAGTCTCAACTCTCTCAAAACAAACTATTCTACCTCCTATTCAATAACAATACTCCTCCAGCTGCCTCATTCGGGCATGCCATGCATCTACCTATACAGGAAGGTCCTAGGGTTCCCTCTAACTACCTCTTCTATCGAAGTAACAACTAACAACTACTCAAGCTTCATTGCATTCAAGACTGAGAGTGAAACTCCCAGACCTCTCGTGATCATTCGGTTTCTAAGCGTTTTGCTCGTCTTCAATCATCCGTTCAAAACGGATCTACAGAAAAATGTCATCTTTTACATTCCAATTAATTTTAAAAAGGCACGCTATGGCGTTGAGTTGTCCCTCCACGTGGGCTTTGCTAACAATTCTCCTGCATCACAAGGCATACCATAGCATACCATACCATACCATGGCATGGAAAGGCATACCATACCATACCATGCCAAGGATACCATAGCATACCATACCATACCAAGGCAAGGCATACCATACCATACCATATTGTTGGATGTATGGGATGACTGGGGTTCTACCTTATTTCTTCAACAAAACCCTAGAAACCATCGGCCCCTATGGTAAACCACAAGGCAAAACTGTGCATAGAGTGCACAATGCAGTCTCACCCGAAATGTCTTATGGGTGACTAGAAGACCCAAATGTATGCGGTCATGGAAGGGATGGAACTCATGGGGATATTAGGAATGTTATTATTCTACTTCAACTTTCATCATTCTACCATATTTAACCCTTAACATTCATTTTTCATATCTAATCTAGTGTGCACTGTAAACTAACCTTAACATATTCATATATTCCTTTATTCATTCAACATAATAAACATTGAAACACATAAATGGAACAATTCCACACAATGACACAATACTTTAATGTAGTTCACCCCCCCGGGCTACGTCCACAAAGATTTGTCATTCTATGATTCTTTATTCATATGTATCAAAATAGTGTGTTGCGTGCATTACATCATAAGTTGGTAATGGTGAGGTTGACCAATGTTGCACCAAGCTCCACAGCTTGCGACCTAACCCTCAGTTACAATCCATAATTCTCCAAGTATGAGCTCCATAACTCTCAACCAAAACTAATAATGCGACTCAATATATATCAAGGACTCAAAAATGAACTCAACTTCGCCAAAAACTAGATGATAGGTGATCTCCTCAGATCTTACAATGCCTATTTATACTACCAAAATGTGGGTTAAACCCATTACAATGATTACCAACACCCTAACCCTAGTGGATTAGGCTTGTCCACATATCAACCTCTTGCACGTGATTGGTCTTCGATCCAACCATTTCCTGCTTTGACTCTTCTTTTCTTCATGTTGTTTTTCCTTGATTCCTGGTGCACGTTGCTTCTTTGGTCCATTCCTTAGCTTCCTACCTCATTTTTTGTGCTCTTCCTTATTCATTTAACTTTTCTACCAAAATATCCTACTCCAACAAGACCCCAACACTTACCTATGGCTAGTCCCAAGCCACTCAGGCCATGTTTGCATCTCTGACCAACTTCTCCAGCTTATGGAATCTTCCTAAAATCTCTTCAACATGAGTCT
Organism: Picea engelmannii; assembly: GCA_009831015.1. Taxonomy (NCBI): domain Eukaryota; kingdom Viridiplantae; phylum Streptophyta; class Pinopsida; order Pinales; family Pinaceae; genus Picea; species Picea engelmannii. Next base: position 17,490 of record ML798442.1, on the reverse strand, counting down.
TCACATGTGTGCTCTTCTCGGAAACAGACTCCATGTTCTATGCAGTGATATGCTCTTTGAGTATTTCTTCAGCTTCCAACTTAAGATTTTCCATATGTCCCTTGGCTGTATCCATCTCTGTCAACATGTTCTCTGCATCTTCCTACAATGGCTCCAGTTGAGCCTGCCTCAAATGCTTCATGCATGTGGGATAGACATTGAACGAAGATAATGTCATCATACATGTGTGATGGGTTATATGCATTGATTTTCAATTTCTTTGTGTGGATACTAGAACTATAATTTAGTTATTTTTTATATTGATCTAAATGTTAATGTGTAATAACATATACATTGTATATACATATTACCTATTGTATATGCATATTACCTATTGTAATACCCTGGTTTTGAGTCCCCAGGTTAATAATGTATTTTGTTTATTTGATGAAAGGTCAGAGTGCTTGAAATGTAATATTCCGATCATTGTTAATAATAAAATACATCGTTGGTTGTAAGACAGACAAGGACAAGAGATAGGGGTTATGATTCCACGAGAGAGGGAGCTAAAGGGGATAAGTCTTTTATTATATTTTATTTACCCATATTGGTTTTTATTTGGGAAAAATGGTTACATGAGCTTCTTGGGGGGAAGGCCATGTGGTTCTTGATTTTCATGTAAATATATAAACTCCCCTTTTGGGTTGTTTGGGGGTTTTTTATTCATTATTGCTCATCATTTTTTGGTTCATCATTCATTCATTATTGTTCTTGGTTGGTTAATGGGAACAAATTGTTGAGGAAAGGAGCCATTGCTTTGTTGGCTATAAGTAATTATTGATTATTTCATAAGGGAATGAATGCATGTGTGCATGAGATTAATAGCAATTGATATAGAACTATCCATAACTAAGAATCCCTTGAGTTTCTAGCATTGAGATTTACTGACTAGTAGCATTGGAGCCCTAGAAATAGGTGGACAACATGAGGGACTGTGCGGCAGTGAAGGGGGTTCATTTTCTTTGGGTGGTGCAGGATGAAGGGAATAGAGTTGGTGATATGGATTTTGTTGTGTGGTTGAGAAACCTATGAGAGTTTGACTGTCAACTAGTTTCGAAAGTTGAGTGTCGGTTTAAGACCCGTCCTTGTGGATTCATGGCCATAGATCGGGGGTGACCTATTGTTAAGACTTGGAAAAATGATGTCTAGGGTTGGGTGGAACATCCTTGGTCTGCAACCAGTTGGTGATTAGTTTTATTAAAGATAATTGCTCTCTACCATGTGGTTCTTTGCTTGTATATTTATTTATGTCGTGTATTAATTATTATCTCTGAGATATGTATTTTAATGTGCATGCTTGCTAGTTAATGTTGTGCATGGCATGATTAAGCATCCTTTTAAAGTCTAAAATGAATCTTGATTATTGGATGTGTGATATTGTGTTTCTTTCATGCTTCTTTATTAATTAATTGTTATCACAATTCGAAATCAGTTATTGAAGTGCATTCTTGAAGTAGTGTGGCTTAGCCTATTGGTGGATGGGTAGGTTAACGATTGGTATCGGAGCTTCTAGTTCAAACATTGTACTTGTATGGGCCAAGACGAGTGAAAATTGGGAAAATTTGGTGGAAAACGAAGAAATGAGAGCGAAATCCTTAAATTTGTGCGAAAAATCTGAGTTTAAATACCTTAGAGTGGTCAAAGAGATTATCTAGGGCATGAATCTACATGTTGCAGAGTTGAATTCGACCTGGGAGGTCAAAAAATTATGTTCCAATTATTGTTGTGGTTCTCGGCAGAGTTTGCAGAATCAACGATCAATATTGTGTTTGATCTTGAGATCAACGACCCAGATTCATTTTGATAAATTTAAAAACCTTTAAGGTTTCAAAATTTTGTGAAGGGAGCAGATCAACGACCGGGATTTGTTTTTAGTGTTTGCAAAAGAACAGAATCAATAGTCTGGATTTATTTTCGACCGTTGGCAAGTTGGAGTCGATCGATGATCAAGATTTATTTTTGACCGTTGGTAAGTTGGAGTCGATCGACAATCGGGATTTGCTTTCGGAGCTTGGAAAGTAGAGAAAATTGATGGTCGAGAATCATCAATAGAGTTGGGTGAAGTTTGATCGATCAACGATTGAGATAATTTTGAATGACAGATCGATGGTCTAGATTCATCCAAGTTTCAATCGAAATTTTTTTAAGTGTTGGAGTTGGCGAAGAGAAATCGTCGACGACCAATGGTCGAGTTAGCTGAATTAGTGAAGTGTTTTTCACCAATGGAAATCGTCGATGACCAATGGTCGAGTGTCGGCCAACTCAAAAAAGTGTCTCTATCGTTTAAGAGAAAGCATGATGGCCAATGGTTGATGTTCGGGAAACAACAAAATTGGCAAGGTGTTTAGGTCGTCTAAGGGAAATCAACGATGGTCGATGATCGATGATCAAGTATTGGCCAATTCAACGAGGTGTTTGGGTCGTCTAAGGGAAATCATCGAGGGTAAATGGTCGAGTGTCAATTCATTTATCAAGGAGTTTGGGTCATCCAATTGAAATGGCTAATGGTCGATGAAGGAAAGAGAGTGATGACGTGTCATGCTACGCCATCCAGAGTGTCATGTTGAGTCTACGTGTCATGACATGTCATCTAATAAAGGGTCAATGATCGATGGTCGGGTAGGCTGAATTGGTAAGTAGTTTCATCCATCAACAAAGACCATTGATGGTCGATGGTCGGGTCAGTCGGTTTACGTTGTGTTGCAAAATAGTTTTCAAGAGGAAGGGTTGATGACTAATGGTCAAGTCGATAGTTTTGGTAGGGTGCTACATGTGCGTAATGGAAAACCTTGATCGTTTATCGCCAATATAGTTAATATCAATGGATGAGATGTCACCTGATTTTGACATCGATCGATCAAGTTTAAGAGGTTGTTATAACAGTAAAACAATCATTTTTCTATGAATTTTTTGAATTTTTAAAGGTTGTGAACTTGAGGGGCAATTTTGAGGCCCTAAATGACATTTTTGGGAAATCAAAACCCATGAGAATGGAGAGTACCAATGGTACACTATGTTTATATATATTAAATAAAAGAAATCATTGAGAGCTATCCAGTGAGCTACTCTAGGTGCAAAATAGATCTTGTATGAGAAACTTATAGCAGAAACAATTAAGGTAAAATTTAAGCACTAGTTTACTTCCAGAGAGCATAACTCCTTGCTCAAAAGTTTGTTTGGAGCACAGGAGCAGTCTATGGAAAGATTATGATCCATATAAGACAGACATGGAGCGATATTTGGAATATGAGTATGTAAAAATGTGCAGGAAGATAATAAAGTCACATGACACAGGGATAAATTGGGTAAAACAATCTAAACTTCTTCGAACCATAACTTTCAGCTCAGAGATCATATTTGAGAAAACGAGTAGTCTCTAGAAAAGTATTGAGGAGGAGAAGACATATATACACCCATAATTTTGAATTGGGCATAAAAAAAATCATAAATTACTAAATATATTTCTATATCAATAAGTGAATGGAAAATTACAACCTGTGAATGTTGTAAGTTTTCGCTCGAAACTCAGAATGAGACATGAGTGTAGTCATTGGAAAGATTATTCAGAGGAGAATAACATGGAATTATTAGAATTTGGGGAATTGTGATATAATTCTTTATGAGTTGAGAATTAAAATGACATGTAACATTAATTGACAAAATTTATATAATATGCATAATTCTAACAAAAATGGTTGCTTGCACATTTTAAAAAATCAGGGGATATAAACATATAATGTAGATTTGGGACATGGACGAAGGAGAGGGATGTTGATATTATGGTAGTTGCGGGAGGTAGTTACCTCCACGTGTAAACATGACGAGAATAGAATATTCTAGGAAGCAAGAAGAAACCCTAATCAATTGGTTAATAACCCTAGAAGACAAGTCGGGTCAATAGAATGACTTGTATTAGGTTATTAGCCTCCAAGAGAAGAATTTGGCTAAAGGAAATATTATATACTAAATAATTAGTACCCAGAATGAGAATTCATCCCAGGCAGTCTGCTAGAATTAGTATAAATATAGGAGGCTAGTCTTCATTCTGTCCAGTATTCTCAGAACTGCAGAAGCAACACGTCTGCGCACTACAGTTGGTTAGTTTGTGTGCAAGTTTGGAGGAGATATGTCATTGCATCTAGCAGATTTCAGTTTTGGACTCTCTCTTGGTTATGGTTTGGACTCTCTGATCATCTCTTGTTACTCTTGTTTGGTGTGCTATCCCTGGAGAGAGGTGTGCTATCTTATTTAGTTATCTAGCCTAGGGTTTGCTTCCAAAATGATTCTCTGTCAAGGTTAAGGTGCTCGGGGGTGGCTTCGGCCTATGGTTGGGTGAAAATAGTGATATTGTCTATGGTTAAAAGAGCACATCCATCATATTCTAACAGGTTATGGGCCCACACCTCCTTCATTCATTCTAACCACTAGAAGGGAGCATAGACATAAGGATACTAAGCTCGTTGAAGAACTGTCGCTAGGGTTTCTAGCAAGAGAAGTTACCAAAGCACTATCGCTAGGGTTACTAGCAGGTGCAATTACAGAAACCCTAATCCTCTCAATGAGGAACCTTAAGTGAATTGATTGACCTAATTTCTGGATAGACTAGTGCGCCTTAGCCTAGCGCATCTCCTGGTACTCTCAGCAAGCTAAGATGCCAAGTTTGAGTTTTTGGCCAAATCTAGGGTTGACCAAGTCAAAGAAACCATGACTTACTTTATAATGTCAGAAAACAAGTTAGATGGGGCTTCTAACTTCAGATCATGGAAGACAAGGATTTATCTCATCCTTTCCAAGAATAAATTGTTGGATATCGTGAAAGGAAAGATCGTGGAACCAGAGTTTGAAGAAGGAAAAGAGAAGGAACCTCAAAACGTTGCAGTTTTGGAGAAGCTCAAAGACAATGACATCAATTCCATGAGTATCATAGTGTACTCTATAAAAGACCACTTCATACCCTACATCCTCCATCTTGACTCATCCAAGAAGATGTACGATGCCATAACAAACCTCTTCTCAGTCAAAAACAATGGACAAGTAATGAGTCTGAAGAATGAGCNCCTCTCCTTTTATAAGTTGAAGAGGATAAGGTGAGGAGGTTAGGATGATCCCACTAAATCATGAAAGCGAGTAAGATCCAAACCATTCGGATGCCACCTCACCATGGAAGTTTCTCCTTCTAGAAGATTCGAGAAAATGCTTGGTTTTCCCACGTGTAGGCATTCTCGCACCCTGCCTATAGAGAAACCTGCGAACCTCTCGCAACCCAGCTATGGTGCAACCTGCGAGAATGCTACGAGAATCAGGCATTCTCTCACCCTGCCTATATAGCAACCTGCGAACTTCCTTTTTTATGGGGTTTTTACAAAGGAGAATGCAACCTCTTTTCTCAGGAAAATTTCTTCTGCCTTCCTTCTTCAGGAACTCAGGCCACTAACCCCTCTGAAGGCAACAGATAGGTTTACATCATTAACGGTCATAGGGATGACAAAAATAATGTGTAACAGAGAGCCCCCCAAAGTATGAAGTTAGAACAGAGTGATAGCTGAAATACTTTGTCGATGTGTGTAGGGAACAAGGAACAGTCGTTCGGAAACCTGCCAACAAACAAGGAAATACAGTACAATAATATATCATCACTGAGGTAGGCATTCCCATACTCAGAATACAAATGACTCAAAGAATAAATGTCGACATGCGAATATCCATGTCAAATAAGACAGGTCATGGACACCAAACATACACTGTGGATCCATGCCGATATGACTCAAATATGAACATAGCCACCAAAAATACATTGTGGATCTATGTGTTAAAGACTCAAATTTGAACATAGCCACCGAACATACAATGTGGATCTATGTAACAGTACACTGAATATACTCCAACGCAACCTGCATCTGTCAAAAAATATCTAGGGTCTTCATGTCCACCACTCTATAGTACGAATCTAACCATATGAATACATGTGTCGAAGTTGAACATGGCAGAAACCACTTGATTACCGGTCATTAGTGTATATCGTTAACAAGCGCGAGGGAAATCACCATTAATGTCAATGACTCCCAAGGTACACTAGTACAATCCAATGAATGTGAATTAATGAGCTGAAGTCGAACACTCGGTGGAATCTCCCGACCAGGGGTCAATAATGAAAACCCATTGTCGAAAGTGAGGAAACCTATCATTGAGGCATGCAAGTCCCAAGGTACCAATTAGTTTCTAAGTCTAATTCCTGGATAATGAGTTGAAGTCGACAGGAAAAGACTCGTCACAGGAGGGCATTAATGTATCCCACATCAATGACATGAAACAAGTAACAAGATTTGATGTAGGTCAGAGTAAAAAGTGATTCAGGACTGACTTAGGGATGGCTGACACAATAGAAGGCTTAAGGACTGCAGAAATGGCTGACGCAATAGAAGGCTTTTCAGGTTGGACATCTTTTTGAACATATTGACGACACGACAACTGTCTTGGAAAATAATGACTCAACAACAGGGATCACAGACCAATTTGTAATCCTATAAAGGAGTATGACCAAGAGACGAGCGTATTTTCCAACCTAGACACAAGGCAAGTGAAAGGGTGTCATGTTCAAAAGAGACTCTTCCACAGAATACAGGTTTAGATACATTTCTTTCCCAATTTTTCCCCCACCATTTCTAGCGAGTACCTCTTTATTTTTACACAAGCTT
>ML798441.1:315547-358306 GCA_009831015.1 Picea engelmannii | reverse complement strand
TAATGTTATGTTGGGATCGAGATGACATGATTTTTTATTAGGGATAATTTTAAGGATAGAAATTTATTTTTAAATGTAGAAACCTTGGTGAATCTTACTAGTCCTTAATATGCAAAGTATAAAATGTTTGGCGATATTTTTTTAAAAGGTATTCAAATTTCTAAGGATTTTATATAGTTTGTATAAAATTTTGGTTATTTTTAAGGTAAAATAATTTCATCTTATAGAATTTGGGCGAATCAATTTTAGAAAAAATGGAAATTGGTGAATCTTTTTTGGGGAAAAAACACGGAAAATTATCCCGTTTGTGATATATAGCCCTTAATTTTTTTTCCCTATTTTGATATGTTTGGGTGGATGTTAGATATGGAATATATGGTGTGACTTTTGAATATGTGGTGGAGGAACCTGTTATCGAACAAGTTGTATGTTGGGAAAATCCCGACCCAAGCACCAATTGGCAACAACTTGGAGAGAACCTACCCACTATCACCTTAGGAAGGTGTTCCTGTCACTTTAGAGGTGAGGTAGTCACCTCAAGGGGGGAATATTGGTGAACCTAGGGGGGATTGAGATGGAAAATGATAAGTATGGATGGATGTCCCTAGAGGTCAATTCTAAATGGTAGGAAGAGCTTGGAAAAGGGTCTTGGGAAAGGTTAAGGGTTTTCAAATGAGTTAAGTGACCTGTCGAGAGTAAATTATCTTCCCGAGACACAATGAAAACCAAGGATTCTTGTAATATGTTAGTTGTACAAGAAAGTTAATCTTATTGTCCCTAATTGCAGAAAAAGTAAATGATATATATCAGCTAATATAAGATAGTAAAGGCTGAAAAATACTTGTTAAAAGTATGATTGAATAAGCAAGAGACAAGCTAGTGAAGGCTAGCTTAACTCAACAATGATAAAGCAATATTCTAGCACAAAATCAAGGCTGAAAAAAAAAGCTTACTGCAGTGATATTTATCATCCTTATGGCTGTAGAAAGCAAATATTTATAGCAGAAAAATTAGCCACTGAAAACCACTTCTAACTATCTCAACAAGTGTGTTAGGGTTAATAAATAGTTAGGGAAAAAATGTAGCCAGTTCCTACGATTAGTTTAGGAGTTATTAGGGGTTAGAGAGTTAGTTTTATGCATCCCTAATGGTTGTAGGTTAGTTTTGTAACAAAAAATAATAATTAATGGTTGAAAAGGGACACCTCAATGAGGAAAGAGAGCCAAAGGCTCAAGGAACAACTTTCAAAAGAGACAAGTTCAAAACTTGGAAATTTCAAGTTTACCAAGGCAACAATTTATTTCTCCAATGCAAAACGTAATGACTATTTCCTTTAATGATTGGGTTAATGGAGTCAAGAAATAAATAGCTAGAGGTACTACCTCCGTGGGGGTGTAAATCCTCTTACTCCCTAAGGAAAGTATCCCTGGATAGGGTTTAGGATAAGAGGGTGTATGCACTTATACTTCTCTTAGTAAACCCTTGTTAAATCAACAATAACTAAGCATAAAATGATGGAGGATAAGGTGGGGGTGTATTCCATTACACTTCCCACCTAGCTCTAAAAAAACAACCTTGACTTGAATACAAATGATAATACAAAGTAAAAGTCTTACCAATTCAAGGAAAATGCTAAGATGAACCACCATAATAGCAAAAGAATAGCCTTCCAAGGATAGTGCATCACTTCCACCCCAAATAACCAAGAAAGTATCCATACACAAGAGCACAAGAGAGAAACTAGCCAAAGATAGTTAAAATTTCAGTCCAATACTTCTCACAATGTGAGAGTTATGATTTAAAATGAGATCTTATAATCTCTATTTATACAAAATGTCACTAACATAGTTTCTCCACATTAGCAAGGATAAAACATAATTAAAGGGGTTGACAACCCTTATCTTACCCCTTGCAAACAAATAATATTAAACAATTCATCTTTAAATTCACTTTTACACAAAAAGAAACCCTAACTTAAGATGATGTCACCCCTTTAGGGGATGTTTGACACTAGGAGCAAGTCGTTGGAGTTGGAGATGCATATTTAGGCCTCCAAGGGCCACATGTCAATATTCAAGGCCATATCCTCATGGTCAAGGCTTTCTTCTCCTCAAAACTTCCATTTTTCAATGAGTGATAACCTCACCACCAAACCCTATCCCTTCTAGGTGACGTCATGCCTTCAAAGATGACGTTTTTCCTCTCCTAGGAAAAACGTTTGGCATGTGAGGGCTAGGTCACATATTATAGATTGTCTTCTATGAATACAAAGGTATGTCTCTCTCATCTGGCATGCAGGCCCTTGGCATCCAACTTGTGGAATTTAAGTCCCATGGAAGCCCAAGCTAGGCTTGTTCCTCCAAAACTATCCACCAATTAGGTCCTGCAAAGACAAATAAGCACACCCTCCAAGGATCTCAAGTCATAATATCATGATGAGTAAATCAAATCAATAAATGAGCCATCTAATCATGTGCATCAAATATTACCCGGTCAAAAAAGTAAATGCTCAAAGACATTATGTGACTTGCCAAGCTTGGATATGGAAGGGTTGACGAGGTGTCCTATTGGGTAGATCTTTCCTAGGTCAAGGAATGTTTCCCAAGTGATACCTCTCTAAGCCATGTGAAGTGGATGAAGTGGTTTAAGGATAAATACTCAATGGGCATGGGGTTCATGAAATACAAGGGGTTGTATTGTCTCATTCATGGGTTCCTTTCGGAATCCAATTGGTGTGGTGGATGCCATCTAAAAATCTTGATCTCTATGGTGGTGAGAAGGGTCTCCATATGTGCAAGTGGATATTGTTGGTCATGTAGTCACTCGACACTCCATATCTAAAACCTGAGGGCCTCGAGACATAATCTCCTTAGTTATCCCACAAAATGGGGATAACAATACCTATTACTATTGTATGTTTTATTATCTCATGGTATAATTTCTTTATTGTCTAGCTTCACAAATATCATATTTTCTTGGATTTTATTTATTGGCTTTTCTTGGATGTAATATTTTTTGGATTTAATCTTTATTGGATTTTTTTTATTAGCTTGGTTTACAAATATTATCTCCTTGAATGAGCAAAGTCTTAGCTCAAGCATTGTGGGTTATCATCGATGATTTGTCTTGTTTTTTGTGGTTGAAGGAGGGTGTTGTGACCCAATCACATCCTATACATTCACTCTTTGATCATACCTCGTGATTGATTGGATCCCCACTACCATTGAATTTTTGGCATATGTGTGTACCAAAATTCCTTGATTAGTAGGTTGAAGCTAGTAAAGGAAGACACAAAATAGTAAATGAGATTTGTGTATGTGAACAAAATAATATAAACTACTTCCCTAAGCATGTAATAAACAAAATATGTAAGAGAATACAGATGGAAATGGGGAGGAAAGATTGAAGGTGAGTTTAATTTGATGTGGAATGAGGAAATATGGTTTCCAATGAAGAATATTCCTTGAATAACCTATTGTTGGCACAGGGGCAGACCCAGGGTTCAACGCTACAACAATGCACCAACAAAACCCTAACTACCGACCCTTTTGGCAACACCTGCGAAGAAAATGAAGTCTCACCCGAGGTAGAGGTAGGGGTGGTTGCAGGACTCAAGTGTCTGTAACCTTAGATGGTACGCATATTTGTGATTACAACACTTTAATAAATCACTTAGCACCTTTGGTTCCTTAATATACAACTCGTTATCTACTTCGCTGATAAAACATAGCCTCGTAGTATTCACATTAACCTACTATATTCGAGCACTTAACATAGGTAAACAAATCAGATTAAGCACTAAACATAGACATGTAGATCAGATCTAGAATTCCCACATATAATAAGAACAAAGAAAGTATATCTATCCAACTACATCAAAGCACTTTATCAAAAGAAGACATAAACTCATTAAGACAAGAACAAAGCATCATAACACAGGATTTACATGGTTCACCCCTCTCTTGGGGATACGCCCACCAACTCTTCTTCTTTATATTCTTTGGTCAATCGTTTACAAGCACAGATCCTCAAAACCCTTAGTCCAAACAAAACATAAGATCTGCGCAGCTCACTAGATCCCTCTTCCTTGCGTTACAACACTAAGCCTCATATCGTATCGCACAAGGACTTGCACTCAGCTCTACAAGTCTTACACAGAATGCACAAAGCCTTGATCACATAGATCCAACTCTTGGCACTTAGCCTACATCACAAAGATATATCATCCACTACTTCTCTATATGGCCTAGACATCTATATATACATACAAAATAGGCCTAAACATGGGTAGACCCATGAGATGACATCCCCTTCCTGTTACATATTCCCAAAAACCTAAAAAGGGGCCGAGATCCCTTAATCTATGCTTCTTCTTGCGCTCCTCCTTCGACATGCTATCGAAGTTCCAAAATAGGTCATCATGACCAAGAAATTCCCAAAACTTGGTAAAGGGCCAACAGGCCCCCAACACTCACATGTGACTCATCCCTAGTCACTATGGTCTGAGAAATTCTACCTCGAACACATCGAGCTTGGCTCGAGTTGCTTCGACTTACTGCTTTTCTGTGGCCTCTTATTCAGTGAACTCCTGGATCACTGCGTCGTTCACTGGTCCTTCTAGGTGTTGTTCTATTGTGAGGATGACCTGTTCTAGCTCTGTTCCTTGGATCTCGACCTTTGTAAACAACAAATATGCCTTATCTTGTGTAGGTTGAAGTCGTTGAGTGAATTCCATCACTTTTCTTTGAAGCATATGGATCTGCTTCTGAGTTGTATGTTGTTCATGAGACCTCTTCATTATGTCTACAACTGACAGGGCCTTCAACTGCGCCTGTAGTGTATCTGCGTATTGCTTCACTTCTTGGAGCTGCGACTCCAATGCCTGTAACTCTAGATTCTCAGTGAGGTTTTCATATTTTTGAGTGCTCCGGTTACTCAGCTGCTTGCACTACAAGGCAAGAGATTTTAATCTGTCAACTTCTCTACGGGCAGTGGCTTCCATTTGGTCTCGTACATCTTGAGGGGTCTCAGGCACAATGCAGAGCTCCAAGTATTCTATGTTGTGGAACTCGTTCTTTGACATTTAATTCAATGACTGTCACAGAGCGAAGTGCTCTGTGAACCATTTCCTTAACTTCAAGTTGCTTTGCGAGCAACTGTTCCTTTTCTTTATGTAGCTGGGATTTTTCTTTATTGAACCTCTCTTGCAAAGTAATATTCTCGTGTTCAGTAGTACTGTGATACTCTAGAAGGTCTTCTTGTACTTGCACCAAAGCATGGGTGGCTTGCATTGTCTCCTCATGTGCTTGTCGAAGGCGAGCTTCGACTGTATCAACGATCTAGTGGATTTGAGCTGGCTCATCTCCTATTTCTGGTGTTCCTATTGATAAAGGCGCAGTAGAAACTACACGGCTGGAATGTAGTGTCTGCTGCACTTCTTGAAGTTCAACCTTGATTTGATTGAACACCTCCTCCTGCTTAGCTTCCTGCTTCTCTACTATCTCTAATGAAGAATCATTCAGTGTTGTGAGGATGAAGTCGAAGTCATCTGAAGTGAGGGTGGTCTCAAACTTAGTCCTGGTTGCTTTCGATTTCTTCCTTGAGGAAGGTTTCATAGGGGAAACCTTCCTTTTCTTCGAGGGGTCCTCCTCATATCTAGGTGGTGTAACCTCGCCTTTCTTCTGTTCGACTTCTGCACCAACTATCTCTTCGTCATCACCTCCTTTCTCAGGTGAGATAGAAGCAGTCTTCGATGAGGTACTGTGGACATCTTGGCTTCTTCATTTTTGTTGGTCTTTCATGGTCCAAGTGTATCGTGCGTTGCTTATGGAATGTTGATATCAGATAGCTCTACGGGGTCCGCTAGAACAAGGAGGTTTTCCAACCATTCCTTGGTAATCTCTTCTAATTCTTCCTCTGTTAGCTTGTAGTATGACTGCAACTGTTGTTTATGCTCATCAACGCATGTTGTGATATAGATGAAATGGCGATCCACACTAAATTTCATCAAGGGTCTAAACCCGTGGAGTGTGCTCAGGGTTATACTAGGCTCAGACTAGATAGTGGTCTTCAACTGGGTATAACAAGTGTGGAAGACTACATTTGATTACCACTGCTTGTTCATGTCACTGAAGTACCAAAACGTACTAAAATTCACGGCCAGTGGTTCAAAGGGCTCGATTTTCGAGAAGGTCACACCTTCCGACATCTCCCATGCAATGAACACAATAATCCAACTAAAGTGGAACTCATATCCTTGGTCTTACACTTTCCTGCAGTCTATTTCTAACCGGTTCACCAAGTACTTCACCCAATTCATGTGTAGGCCCTCTGTGCACTTCCCTGCGAGGTCGACTACAAATCCAGTTACTTGGGTGGGTCGATTCTTGCAAACTAATTTCCATGTGATCAGTTGAAAGGCTAGGCGCACTACACCACTCTGTATAGAGGCTACCTTGTAGCCTCGCGTGCCCTTCTCTACATCTCCATAAGTATCCTTTATCCTCTGGGCGAGAGCATGATCTTCGGTCTTTCCAGGGTAGAAATCCTATGCTTAGCCCTATGATCTGATTGATCAATGTTGAATCCACTATGATGTGGCAATTCAACCACAAATAACCTCCTTGATAGCAAGACAACAGTAATTTGACGCATGTGTTCACCTCCTAGTGTCACCCAAAGTGCAGAATCTTCATAACATTCAGTAGGGTGGACTGCGTGAGGTTCTAGGTCCATGAATGAGGGGTAATCATTGAGTTATTTTCTTTTTCTCTTGTCAGATACTTATGTGGGGAAAACATGTTGTAAACCTTCATGTCACTGAGGTTGAAGTCGCTAAACTTCAATGCTGCGATATTATCCTAGTCGACATGAACTGTGCGCACCTCTTTCAAAAGGTACGCAGTGACCAACGTGTATTCAAAGTCTCTGGGAACACTGTCTTGGTTTATTGCATCTCTCAGAGGTGGTAGATAGGAAGGTAGGATGCTCGGAATAAAATTAGCATTCGCTAAGTCATCCTTGTGCTTAGTTCGCCTTTCATGGGATGGTCCAGCTCTGTGGGAAGTGGATGGAGAGGCCAATAGTGCTCTCGTCGATGATGCTTGTATACCTATATACACTCCTCTTTCTGACATGACTATCTCTGTCATCAAGTTGAGGAGAACTTCTGTCACTAATTCTTCAACTACGGTGAGCTCGTCGGACATACGCGCTCGAGATTAAAATTATCGGGGTCACGATGGACTTAGACACTACACTGGAATAATAGAAAGGGTGCAATGATCATTGTATGCAATTCGTTCAGTCTGTGTTCTCCATGCATGGCACGAAGGGATAAGTAGGTCAACATGGCAACGGTTCACGTGCAACGGTTATGAGCCCCTATTAACTCTTGTTCAACCTGTTATGGTGCAGTCCAATGGTCTGATGACAAACCTTTATTGTTTTTCTGTCCGTTTGGAGAGGAAGTTGAATGGATATATCGACCTCAATGGCTATATTTCTTCACCATGGCGAAGTGCCATGTATCGTTGTTCTGATATCCTAGTGAAGCTCCAATTTTGAAAATTTTCTTTCTGCGAATTTCCCTTTGGGATCTTCTGTAACTTTCCAATCTTATCCCTCTTCTTACTTATCTTTCTAGCCTTCTTTCTAGTGAGCTTCGTCTTGGTAGTCTCTTTTCCATCATCTTTTAACATATTCACTGCGCGTTGTTGAGATTCTTTCCTAGGATTCAGGGGTAATATCTCTTCTTTATCTAGAGTAAGTACTTCAGTCTTTTGTGGGTATCCTAATGTTCTTGCAGCTTCGACATCAATGCTTATAGTGACAACTATATTTGATATGTTCTCTTGTTCTTCAATTAATTGTGCGATCCTTCTAGCCATGAAATCTTTTAATTCTTGTTTCTTCTGCTCTGAGGCTTCTTCTTCTTCCTTTCATCTGGCTTGAGCTCTGTAAATCCAAGGTTTTCCTATTAACATGGTAAACGGGTCGCTATCTTCAATAAACTTAATACTCTCAAAATCTTCCTCTGTCGAAGTTCCATTAATGTTCATAGGTATCTGAGAAAACTTCCCACATAAGTGTTCTCCGTGCATGGAACGAAGGGATAAGTAGGTCAACATGGAAATGGTTCACATGCAATGGTTATGAGCCCGTATTAACTCTTGTTCAACCCATTATGGTTCATTCCAATGGTCTGATGACAAACCTTTATTGTTTTTCTGTCTGTTTGGAGAGGAAGTCGAACGGATATATCAACCTCAACGACTATATTTCTTCATCATGGCGAAGTGCCATGTGTCGTTGTTCTGATATCCTGGTGAAGCTCCAATTTTGAAAATTTTCTTTCTGCGAATTTCCCTCTGGTATCTTCTGTAACTTTCCAATCTTATCCCTCTTCTTACTTATCTTTCTAGCCTTCTTTCTAGTGAGCTTCGTCTCGGTAGTCTCTTTTCCATCGTCTTTTAACATATTCACTGCGCGTTGTTGAGATTCTTTCCTAGGATTCATGGGTAATACCTCTTCTTTATCTAGAGTAAGTACTTCAGTCTTCTGTGGATATCCTAATGTTCTTGCAGCTTCGACATCAATGCTTTTAGTGACAACTATCTTCGATATGTTCTCTCTTTCTTCAATTAATTGTGCGATCCTTCTGGCCATGAAATCTTTTAATTCTTGTTTCTTCTGCTCTGAGGCTTCTTCTTATTCCTTTCATCTGGCTTGAGCTCTGTCAATCCAAGGTTTTCCTATTAACATGGTAAACGGGTCGCTATCTTCAATAAACTTAATACTCTCAAAATCTTCCTCTGTAGAAGTTCCATTAATGTTCATAGGTATCTGAGAGAACTTCCCACATAAGTTTACCAGATTTACTCTAAATAGTCATATTCCTCTTAATGAAGGGATCGTAGCAGTCCTTCCTATAGCTTTCCGAGTTCTTTCTATCATGATATTCACTTGTGTGTCCTCATCTAGAACATAGTCAATGTCGAAGTCCCCTATTCTTGCTTCAAGGCACTCCTTGTCTTTAAAAATATTTGATAGTCTAACATGTCGATGGTCATCCAAGGTGTCTTTCATTTGTAGTAATGCCTTCTATGATTCTTTCAGGGGTTCTTCTATAGCCTTAGTTTCTGGATCTGGCTTAGGGTTTTCTTGTCTTATGTTCATACTTTCAAGCTTAGCAATCATTCTGGGGCAATCCAACACTTCATGGTCCATAGCCTTACAACAAAGACACCTAGGTCTTCTTCCATGGAATTCCTTAGCAAGATGTTTTGGTCTTCTGCAACTATAATAGAGGGTCAATCTTCTCTTTATTTTAAATGATCCCCAACCTCTCCTATACCGCGCGCTAGGATCGCATGAGCTAACCTGCAACAATTTATTTCTAGGATCCTGCATCCATTTGTTAGTCCAAACATCTTTTATATTCATAGGTATAACATATCTTTTATGATTCTTATCAGATCTTTCATATCAAACCTTCTTTCATCTATTAGTGCCCTAGTTTTTAAATTAGGACAAAATCTATCAATTATACCTATATACATACTCTAGAAATGAAAATTTTCACTTATCTTACTTTTACAGAGCATAAAGCTTTCAAATCTAAAACTTTTTAACTATTCTTACCTTTATCAGAGCACAGAGCTTACAGATCTTCCCTCTTTTAATAAAAAATTATTACTTTTACATTTCTTAGAGTGCCAAGAATTCATATCTTGCTTCTTTCCTTTAGTTCTAATCTTATTTCTGTAGATCAGTCTTCTTTCTTTCAGATCTGACCTTATCTCTTTAGACCGGTCTTCTTTCTTTAGATCGATATTCTTTCTTTCAAATCTGACCTTCTTTCTTTAGCATAGAGCTTTATAAGTCAAGTAGAATACTGCGCACTAGGGAAACATATCTATGCACAGATCTTTCACAGTTTCAGGATGGATCTTTGCACAAAGCTTCTTCTTTCTCAGTTCCCAGCAATCACAGTTTCAGGTCCCGACAATGGAACCATTTGTTGGCATAGGTGTAGACCCAGGGTTCAACGCTACAACAACGCACCAAAAAAATCCTAACTACTGGCCCTTTTGGCAACACCTGCAAAGTAGATGAAGTCTCACCCGAGGAAGAGGCAGGGGTGGTTGCAGGACTCAAGTGTCTACAACCTTAGCTGGGACACATATATGTGATTATATCACTTTAATAAAGAACTTAGCACCTTCGATTCCTTAATATACAATCATTATCTAATTCGCTGATAAAACAAAGCCTCATAGTATTCACATTAACCTACTATATCCAAGCATGTAACATAGGTAAACAAATCAGATTAAGCATTAAACATAGCCATGTAGGTCAGATCTAGCATTCCCACATATAATAAGCACAAAGAAAGTAGATCTATCCAACATATACATCAAATAAATTTAGAAAAAGAAGACATAAACTCATTAAGACAAGCACAAAGCATCATAACACAGGATTTACGTGATTCACCCCTCTCCTGGGGCTACGCCCACCAAATCTTCTTCTTTATAGTCTTTGGTCAATCGGTTACAAGAACAGAGCCTCAAAACCCTTACTTTGAAAAGGACAGAATATCTGCATAGCTCGCTAGATCCCTTTTCCTTGTGTTACATCACTAAGCCTGCTATCGTATCGCACAGGGACTTGCACTCAACTCTACAAGTCTTACACAGAATGCCCAAAGCCTTGATCACACAGATCCAACTCTTGGCACTTAGCCTACATCACATAGATATATCATCCACTACTTCTCTATATGGCCTAGACATCAATATATAAATACAAAATAGGCCTAAACATGGGTAAACCCATGGGCTGACATCCCCTTCCTGTTACATATTCCCAAAAACCCAAAAAGGGGCCGAGATCCCTTGATCTTCGCTTCATCTTGCACTCCTCCTTCGACAGGCTGTCAAAGTTCCAAAATAGGTCATCATGACCAAGAAATTCCCAAAACTTGGTCAAGGGCCAGCACCTATAGATAATACTATTGATTTTGGGTCAAATTACCATGTTAAATTGATGTTGGATTAATGTAAAAACATCAAAACTTCCCTTTTTTTGAAATATTTATTTTGGGAATTTATTTCATATTATAAATGTTTATATTTTCACATTGTTAAAATTGACATCATTAATGTTTATAATTCAACATTTTCTTATGGAATGAAATAAATAAATAAAATTATACAAAAAATTGATGGTTATAATGTTGTAAGTTCTTAAAAAAAATATCACCACAAAGAGCTCAACGAGAGATTTATAGCAGTGTATCATGTACCAAAAATGGTGTTATGATACTTGAAAGTTATGAGTATGGGAAACTACATATTTGGAGGATAATGAACATGACTAACTTAATCATAATACAAGATAACTTATTGTTGAAGAAAAAATGTGTACAAGATATATTTACATTACTTATCATAATTCTAAGATATCAAATTAAATCATCATTTAGAGTTAACAAACTAATATACTTCAATAATTAAGATATGTCAAGTAATATTCAAAAATTAGATTAAACTACAAATCCATTCCTTTTTTGACGAATTTTTATAAACACTTTGCATGCAAACTACATTGCCTTGATTGAGGATTTCTTAAAACACATGAGTGTAACCTTCATTTCTTTGGCATAGGGATTTTTACAAACACTTTGCATGAAATCTACATAGGCCAAATGGTAATAAGCATGTTGAGGCCTTTAACTAGCAATATGAATAGTAATGTGGATAAAGGACACTCTTGCCTCAATCCCCTCATAGCACCGAAAAGAGAAGAAAAAATCTATTGGTTTTTAAATTAAGAATATATCACCCTTCAATCCATCTTGCCATAAGAAGAACAAGCCCGCATGAATAATAAGTCTCAGATAGAGTCGATATTCTATATAATTTGCTTTTGATTGGTCAATTTTGATTAATAAGGTAGAGAGCTTCTTAGTTTTTATGGAATGTAGACCCTCCTGAGCTGCCCCAAAAGCATCATGAATTTTCCTACCACTTAGGAATCCAAATTGCTCCCTATAGATCATATTTGAACGAATATGATTTATTTTTTTGGAAATAATATTTGCAATGATATTGTATATGCAATTGCATAGGGATATGGTCCTAAAGTATTCAAAATATTTAGGGGATTTTTTCTTATGGATCAATGCAATAAATGTAGTTATTTAGTCCCCATAAACCCCCCTTGACGATTTTGATTCTTCCACACTCCCAAAATATCATCCTCAATTACTTCATAAAACCCAAAATAAAATTCCATGGGAAAACCATTTGTCCTAATTTCTCTTCCTTCAAAAAATAATGAAGAACATCATTTAGTTCATCCTTTGAACCTTCCTCTATTAACTACACATTATGTTCTTCATGTACAAATCTAGTAGAGGAGGAATGAAGTATAACAATTTATGCTATATTGATCCTTCTAGGATCCTTAAAAAGAGAATTGAAATATGTTATATTGATCCTTGTAGGATCCTTAAAAAGAGAATTGAAATATGTTATATTGATCCTTCTAGGATCCTTAAAAAGATAATTGAAGTGTGCTACCTCGTCTTATACTACCTCTAGAATATTTATTTCCTTTGATCCATTTTCCTTGACTATTTCCTAGATAGAATTTGTTGACTTCCTCATATTGGATTAGATGTGAAAAAAATTGGTGTTTTCATGTTCCATGGATAGCCACTTTGCTCTGCGCTTCTAGTTCCATTTTCCATCCTCCCAAGCAAGTAGGGATTTCATGTATTCCTCCAACCTCTTTAAAACTTGAATTTCATTCTCACTAAAAATGTCATTGTTGTTATTTTCATGTATTTGTAAAATGTGTCCTTCCACTTCCATTAGACCTTATTAGGATGATTTGAACTTTTCTTTTTCCCAGTGCACTACAACTCATTTCTTTGACTTTAGATTGTTATGAAACTGGTAAATTGCAATCCCTTCCTTTTTGGGATCAAATATTTCCCATTATTTCTTTATAATTCCTTTAAACGCTTCATATAGAAGCTAACATGGGTTGAAACTAACAAGTCAAGGAGGTTTGAGATATTTATTTTCTAGTTGTAAAAAAAATGGAAAATGGTGTGAGGAGCCACCTATACCAATCCAAGACCTAAAATTATCAACATTAGACACGAGAGAATCATTGATTATAAATTTTACCAATCTCTTTGAAATTTCCTCTTCACCCAATTTGTTCCTCTAGGTGTGGGGGGATTTAAGAGGCTCAATGTTTCACAAATTCCCACTTTCTATTTTTTTTTGGAGAAAGTAAACTTTCAATGGATCCATTATTCCATTCTCTCTCCAAAACCTCTCCCCACTTCAAAGTAGATTTAAATATCCCACTATTATAACATCAACCCTCTTCATAGAAATATTGTTAAATAGTGATTTCTAGTAATCATTCCTCTACAAATAAGTACCATAAAAATTTAAAAAAAAAGATGTTCTTACCTACTTCTTGTTCCATGTTGTGATCAAACCCCCTAAACTGTCCATAACATGTAGAGCCAAAACATCCTAGTTTTTTTAGAAAATCCTTCAATATGTGTATGGAACTCGATCCTTTTACCATTGTTTCCTAAGGGATGATGCTATTTGGATTATGTAGAACATATAACCTATGCAATATAATATTTTGGGTAAGAACTCAAACTCCTTACATTCAAGTAAATAAATATCATATTTTCACTCTTCTAGAGGCACTCCCATCTCTAGGGCCCTATGGATGTTTTTTTTGTTTCCTTGATTAAAAATTTTCTTTAATTTGTTTTTTTTCTATATAAATAAATAATATCCTACTTAGGATACTTGTCTTGTTGGACAGTTGGCTTGGACAGTTGGTTTTCATTGATTTCAACCCTTGGATAAGTTTGGAATCCCTAGAGATATGGTTGATATTGATGGTGTGTTATTTGTCATTGATGGAGTGGTTGATGTCAGTAGATGTGATGGGTGCATTTGATGAAGTATACATGAAGCCTCAGAGGTGTGGTTACAGTACCCAAATTTAGTTAAGGAATATGGACATGAAGGACAATGTAAATGCAAGTAAGACACTCATAGATAGATATTCCTTGTCATGTCATTTCCGGTGACAGGTTTCCTAGAATAAGTATAAATACACATCATGAGGCATTCATTTAACACACACACTTACATTGAATATATATCTTGTGATTGTTATGGTCTAGTATTTTGGTCTATTGGTGAATCTGACGACAAGTCTGAGGAAACAAGAAAGTGCGAGAAAAGAGTGAAATTTTCAGAGCTACAGAGTGCTAGGGTTTCTCTGAAACCCTAATTAGGAAGGCCCTCACGGGTCAGCTTGAGGGTGTCACGCGAGGCACACCCATGGGTTGCCTAAGTCACATCACGCAAGGCCCCGCGTGACAGGGAATATTAGTCCCATGAGGCTAAGGAAAATTTGGGAGAAATGTTGGTACAATGATGATGAAGGATATGGAAGAGTTGCATGTCAGTGTTATAGTACAACAGGTCAACTATAGGTCACAGGTATGCTTATGTGATTATATATCATGCTTGGTGATAGTATGGTACATGCTTGAGATGCATGTCTTGTTGATTCATGGTACATCTTGGTGATATTGGTATGGTACATTGAGTAGTAGTACATCTTGGTTGTATTGGTATCTTGGTATTTGGTTTGGTTACATGGTGATGATGCTATGGTACATGCTTGAGGTTTATTCTTGGTATACTCTTGAAGCATTGGCACATGGTGTATGGTTGTCATTGATATTTATAGATTGTTGAGGATTACACTTGGTATATGAAAACATGTGTATGAGATACATCTCTTGGTGATGTTGGAACTTGGTTGAGGTACACCATTGATAGTACTAGCTTGGTATATCATATGGTGCATGATGTATGGAATTATTGAGTGATATGGTATATGGTTGAGATACATTGTTGGTACATGGTATGGTACATGTGTTGATTTAAATGGTTGATACATGTTATGGTACATGATTGGTAATTGGTATGGTGTTGATGTGTTAAGAACCAAATATAAAAATAGCATAAAAACCCTCATAATAAGTATTCAACGCCTTGAAAAAGAGATAATTTCAGATAATAATCCTCTTCGAGGGGGAAACCTCCTTATACACCACATAAATTTACAAATACAAGATGATTCCAAATGAGAAGGTATCCTTGGTATATATAGGAGACTAGGATGTATAATTACAACTAATGGACCCAAGCTGAAATAAATAAAATAAAAAATACTAATGTAATATGCCCCAATTAAGGGGTAATGTGCCACTATTTAGAGCTTAACATGACCCTCCCCTTAGGAAAAGTGGTGTCCCCATTTCTTGAGTAATTATGGATAATTATGTATAAAAGAGTCATCTTCCCAAGTGAAATATTCAACAAGTAGTTTCCTCCACTTAATGAGATACTCTGAAATGGATCTATTCATCCGTTAACAAATTCTTGTGTCAGTGATAACTTCAGGCTCCAATATGATTTTTCCTTCCTCGTCAATTTCTAGAAATACAGTTTGAACTAGAATCTTGTCAACTATAACCTTATTTAAGCATGAAACATGGAAAATTTGGTGTACTAGCGAAGATGTAGGCAACTCCAATTTGTATGCCATAGTACCAATCTTTTGCAACACCTTATAAGGGCCATAGTACTTTGTCACTTACAATAATCTTTGGGCTTCCATGTAGCTTTTGAACTATCTCCATGAATGTGGTGGTAATTGTACTGGCTTTGAAAGGATGAGAGAGTGCACAAAAGTGTTCATACTTGGTTAGTCTATCAACAATCACTATGATGACACTCTTTCCTTCAGACTTCGGTAACCCTGTGATGAAATTTGTTGTCACAGGGGCAGACCTAGGATTCAATGCTTCAACAACACACCAACAAACCCTAACTACTAGCCCTTTCGACAACACCTGCGAAGCAGATGCAGTCTCACCCAAAGTAGAAATAGGGGGTTGCAGGACACATGTGTCTACAACCAGAGGAAATGCAAAGTGAATCTTGAACAACAATGCAAAACAATCTAGATATTCATTACCATTCCTAAGATTACTTCACAAGTTGTACCTATGATCTAACACAATAATGCAATAACAATGTATCAGATGGAAAATAATACAACATCAATCACAAAGAATGACAAGATATATGTGGTTCACCCTCTCCCTAGGGATACATCCAAAAAACTGTGTTTCTTGATATATTATATGAAAACATACAGTTCAATATGTGCACTTAGCTACAGATCTCTCTCTCTTTCTCTCTTCCTCTTCCATCCATACGCACCCAGTTCCAAGGTTCATCTTCGAACCCAGGTGAAGATCTTACAATACAGACTCAATATTGCTCTAACAACAATAATCATAACCAATAATGAACAATATACTAACTAGAACCAACCCTCCCAAGTCTTCTAAACCTTTATTTATACATTACATGACCAAAGTCTAGGTGTCAAAACCCTAGATCCAAAAACCTAGGTGCCAAAACCCTAGGTCCACTTGACCCATGCTTTAAGGGCTTCGCTAACCTGTCCTTCCTTCTTTTCCGCGAGGTGCTCCAAAGCATTGTTGGCATGCCTACACAATTTTTACCTTTTAAAGCAACAAATAACAATTCCTATAGATGCCTATGCTTTGTCATGTAAATATGGCTATTTGAAGGTTAATTTTCAGTTGTAAAAGGATGTTTCGATTGTTCCTATTTTATTTTTTCTTTTTCTTTTTCATTTTCATGTTTCATTGATGACTGGAAGCATGAATGAAGCATTAAAACTTATAATCATGTTGCAATTATATCTAAGGTGTGCTATTTAGAAGGGTCAATGTTCTTACAACTCTTTTAATGAATGTTCTTTTGCTTTGAAGATTATCATATATCAATAAAACATTTGTTTTGAGTTTCTCTTGGATTATCAACTATATCTTGAGTACTTTGTAGATACACCAAGAATTGATTGGAAATAGATTATAGGTTTGTTTCATAATTCTTGGTAAATCGTTTTGATTTTTACTTTTCGATATGATTTGGCTTGAAAAACACACCCTCTCCTAACCTTAGAAGCTCGACTTCACCCATTACACAATGATGAGATTAAGCCACAACTCAGTCATACTCTGTACTCTGTTTGAGGTGGCAGTTTTAATCGACAGATCCATCATTACAAACCAGAGTCTTGGGTTTTTCTCTGTACTCATGGCACTCATTACCCTAAATGCCCAATTTTTTGTGGCTTGAAACCCCTTATGCTCTCGTTTTGGTCATGCTAGGGTAATGGTGGGTTTCTCTCCTATGTTTTTGGCTCAGAATTTCCTCTATTACTATTACATCTAAACCCAAAGTTAGTTCGATTCGCTCTTGTTACAGTCTGTTCAATCCCGTTTTTGCCTGCCAGAGACACGTTTTTACGAGAGCATTTCTGAGACAACCATGATGCATTAGATCAAACCCTTGAAAACCCAAAAGGAAAATGAGCCCATTTACCTTCAATGCGGGCATATTCTTCAGAAACGATTTCATTTCACAGATATGATTCATTTTTTGGACAACATTTATTTAGAAAATCTGTTGCGTTTGAGTTTTCTTTATTTTCATTTCCTCTCTGTGGATTTGAAGATCTGTAGAAAACCATTGAGTTCTATCACAGACATTCCTACAATGCTGGATAAACCTTTGATAGAAAAGCCTCTTATTTCCTCAAGTGGTAGTCTAGATTTCTTATGTGAAAACCTTTGTGAAGGGGCAATGCCCAATCAACTTTATGTGAGCAACAGGTTTTTAGTTTTGAGTTTATCAGAACTCCTGTGCATGAGCCCTTTTGTTTTCCCTAACCCTACTGAAAAATCCAACAGTAATAACCTCCCACCATGTCTGAAAGACAACAAGATATTTAGAGGTATCGATCTCAGGCCAAGGCCGACAGTGGATAGTGTTAGTGTTTTGATGCATAGTCATGTGCCTCTTCAATCGACCATCCCAGCCCCACAGTGTGAAGTATGTTTACATTGGATATGCTATTATTACACAGATGGCTCGTTCCTTCAAGAGAAGATCAATACCCTTACGGCTCAAAACAACTTATTAACAATTGAAAACCGTGAGCTCAAGATCAGTGCACCAAGGCAAGGAAAACGTTTGAAAACGATTAGCAATGTCATAATAAAAAATGTTGAGTGTGTCAAAGTAGTGATCAACTCTAAGATTTTATGAGTCAAATTTAGTATTCAGTTGAAAGGTAAGGTTTCTTTTTATCTTAGTTTTGTTTTTATTGTTATTTTTCTAATTAATATGGATTGAATTAGATTTATGTTGTTTAAAATAAGACTAGAATCAACAGATTCTGTAGCTAGTCAATTCTCATGTAAAATTTTGGAAAATATTAGTTAAATAAATATTTAATTTATTCATTTCATTTTTCTTTTAGGATATGATGTATCTTGTGGTGATCTCATAAGCTAGAGCATTTCTGGACTTAGTTAATCAGTCATTTCCTCTTGGTTTATTTTGCAAATCAAAACAAAAACTTTCATTATTTTGGAGATACAATTTGATATTGAGTGGCTTTATGACCCTCTATTTTTGTAATTTTGAGATCGTTTTGAGATATGATACTATCTTAGAATATAGGACAATAGAGGCTAGGTATTCATGAAATAGGGGACAATTCTCTTTGTCATGGCCCTCCGATTTACATTTGATACAACATGTATCTTCTTTTTTCTATTTTCCTTTGTCTTACTTCATATCTTCGACCTATAAAGATAAATTGGTTAACTGATTCAAGATTTGACTCATACCTAGCCTGGATTCTCCTACAGGGGATGCTTCTAGTTTCATGCAGATCTCCAATGCTTCAACCTACGAAGAAAATTTCTGTTGCATCAAAGGGACTCTGATATGTGGTAGGAGGACATTGATGAACCATTATTTGTTCTATTCATTTGGGATCTAAAAACTCAAATGACCTGTCAAAGTCTTAAACCTTTGATCAAACTCCCAAAAAGGTCCAGTCACCTTCTTCTTGATTTCCTTCAACTTTGTAATACAGTATGACTCTGACTTGGGCTTCTTGAATTCTTCACTCAGTGCAGTATTAATGTCATTCAATGGTTTAGGTTGTCCAGGTCCTAAAGAAAACTTCATATACCAGTTCAAAGCGCGATCCCTCAAGGTAGTACTAAACTGATTTCTCTTAAAAACTTCATCATTGACTTGCTTGACGGTCCATACAACTTCACATAAGAACTAGTGTTGGTCAGTATCTTCAGATCCATCTCCTCTAAAGATAGGTAACCTCATTTCATCTTCCATAGATATTCCTGGGTTTCTCGACTGAGTATGTACCAAACTGCTGGTAATAGTACTCTGATTTCTCTGACTACTCTAGTTACTTTGGTTACTTAATGCTTCTAAAACAATAGGAGGATTAATAGTACTTACTTCAATAATGGGCATAGTTATTGAAGTTTCTGGTTCTCCTTGGCTAAGTTCTTTGGTCTGTACTTCCTCTGTTCTTGCAGACTCTGAGTAATCTTCATCTATTAGATCGGCTCCTTCTCCACTATAGAATCCCTCATCTTTGTAGTTCTTCTTAAATATGTTTTCAAGAGGAACCTCTCTAAACAGTATCCCACTGTGCGTCAGTCCAACCTTTGTGTCACTATTGTTGTCTAAATTATTGAACATTAGCTTCACTATATCTTCAGGATATTCTTCTCTTGCAATAAAATCTTAATCCTTAGCTTTAAAAAGTGTAGGAAATTTCCTCTAGGTCCATGTTGTCCCTTGGTTATGGAAGCAAGTGAAGATCAAGGAAGAAAAGGAAAAATGGGAACTACATGGAAGACACAATGACTGTTACTGGGTCGAAGTGAGTAAAAGAGAAGAAAAGACAGAACAAAGTAAAAGGAAGCAATACGTTGGACAAGGAGATCAGGGATGACAGATCAGCAAGGAATATGGATCATGGACAACTCAGCAAGCGAGAAAATCCACTATTGGATGATTTGGAGCACTGCGCGAGAGGGAAGGAAAGACAGGCTGGCGAAGCCCTGAAAAAATGGGTCAAGTTGACCTAGGTTTTTAGACACCTAGGGTTTTGGTATCTAGGGTTTTGACACCTAGGCTTCGACCTAAGGTTGTCGGTGAGTGATTGTAATGTATAAATAGAGGTCTAAAGGACCTGGGATGGGTTTTTTGTTGTTGTTATTATTGTTGGTACTAAGTTGATTGAGGATTCATTATTATTGTGCGATCGAGTGAGTATTATTGTGTGAGAGAGAAGTTCTGAGTGTAGAGCCTTATGGTATTGTAAGATCTTCAGCTGGGTGCAAAGATTGGTCCTACAGCTAGGTGCATAGGAAGGGGAGAGGCAGAGAGGAGAAGAAAGAAGACCTTCTAGCTGAGAGTGTAGACAAGAACTGTATGTTTCATCTTAATATATTATAAAGCACAGTTTTGTGGATGTATCCCTAGAGAGAGGGTGAACCATGTATATATTTTGTTGCACGTGTGATTGATGCTCTATTATTTGTCATTTGGTATAATGTTATTGCATTACTATGTTAGATCAGATAGATGGTTCTGTGGAGTAGATCTAAACTGGTAAATGATATATAAATGTTGTATTGTTCTTGTATTGGATCCAATTGATATCCCCTTTGGTTGTATACATCTCTGTCCTGAAACCCCCCCATGGATACTTCAGGTGAGACAACATCTGCTTCACAGGTGTTGCCGAAAGGGACAATAGTTAGGGCTTGTTGGTGTGCTCTTGGAGCTGAATCCTGGGCCTGCCCCTGTGCTAACAAATGGTTCTATTGTTGGGACATGAATCTTCTTGAGGGAATGTCAAGGTGGTTTCCATTGAAGACAAATATTCATAAGTGGATAGAAGACCAAGAAAAGGACTTTGCTGAAGCCCAGAACAAGAACCCTAATCTTAGTACAGAGGATTGGTTGGAGAGATATTTCTTTACTGATATACACAAAATTTTCTTTGGAGGAATCCATCAGGAGCTATATGAGTGCATAGATAGGTTAGTAGATACCCAATTTGAGATCATATCTAGGCCACTTGTGGTTTGGACGTCGATGTTGATCAAGAAGGTTAAGAGAGTTGATAACGTCGTGTCAAGAGCAGTATATCCCTGGTTTGATAGTACCATTGGAGGGTATATCATCAGGTTTGTTGTTGATAGAGTAGAGTCATATATCCAAGATGAGAGATATTTCTTTAAGGGACCTGGAGGAAATTTTTTACATTTTTTGAAGTTGAGGATCAAGATGCTATTGCATGAGAAGAACATCCTGAAGATACAGTAGTTAGACAGATTCGAAAAGGATAATGTTCAAGAATTCAAATAGCGAAAATGACAAAAAGTGTTACACATTATTATCGTCATCCCTATGATCGTTAATGATGTAAACCTATATGTTTCCTTCAGAGGGGTCACAGTGGCCTGAGTTCCTAAAGAGAGAAGGGAGAAGAACTTCTCTTGAGAAAAGAAGTTTCATTTTCCTATGTAAAAACCTTATAAAAAGGGATGTTCGCAGGTTTCTATATAGGCAGGGTGCGAGAATGACCAATTCTCGTAGGTTGCACTATAGCCAGGGTGCGAACAGTTCGCAGGTTGCACTCTAGCTAGGGTGCGAGAATGACAGCACGTGGGAAAAACGTACGGTTTCTCGAATCTTCTAGAAGGAGAATCTTCTATGGTGAGGTGGCATCCGAATGGTTTGGATCTTACTCGCTTTCATGATTTAGTGGGATCATCCTAACCTCCTCACCTTATCCTCTTCAACTTATAAAAGGAGAGGAGCTCTCATGGAGAAGGGGTTCTTTGGGTTGGAATTATTAGCTTGCTTAGAGTGGCTTTGAGATTTGCTTTGTAAAGATAGATTGTGAGTAGCTATCAGATCTATGGTTTCAGAATCTTTGGAGCAAGAAGTGTGTGGGGAACGAAGGACAGTAGGAAGGGACCTTGCGACATCAAGGCAATGGTTGTAAGTTTCTCTTTCAATTAATATGATACAGTAATATGTTTCTTTCCCATAAAGTTAGATCTACTTTATTACATAACTCCTTGATCATATGTATAGATTAGCTATTGGATATATTATTTGCTTTCACTTTGGTTGGTTTGTGTTGTTTCGATCTTGACCGCACAAGAGCGTTGGAGTGAAGCAAGGAACAACAGAGACCAAGGAAACGATTACAAGGTACATATCTTCTTTTCACTTCCAATTTAATTCAATAGTTAGATCTAGGGAAAGCGGTATATTCTGTCCTGTTTTGTTCTAGATCCAGGTGGATCTAGGGAGATCGGTTTGTGTCCACACTCACGGATTTATCTTGAAACAGAAAGGCTAGACATACGCACAGTGGGAGAGCATTCAGAGAATTTCATCTTGTGAATCTGTTTAAGAAGAACTACGGGGACAAGGGTTTATACAGTGGAGAAGAGGCAGATATAACAGATGAGGAACATTCAAAATCCTCTAGGACAGAGGAACCTCATCAAGAAGAACCAGAAGCTTCAGGAACTGCGCTGACCATCGAAGTAAGTACTATTAATCCTATTGTTGTTTCATCAACATTAAGAAATCAGAGACACTAGAGCGCTCAGAGCACTATCACTATTAGTCTGCCACATACTCAGTCCAGAAACCTAGGAAGATCTATGGAAGACGAGATGATGTTACCCACCTTTAGAGGATATGGATCTGAAGAACCTGAACAACATTGGTTTCTCTATGAAGATGTGTGGAGTATTAAGAATATCACCGATGAATCTGTCAAACAAGCTCAGTTCAGTACTACCCTAAGAGATCCCGCACTTCACTAGTATATGAAATTTGTCCATGGAGATACACCTAAACCATTGAATGCTATTAAGACTTCACTAATTGATGAATTCAAGAAACCTAAGTTGGAGTCACAGTGCATTACATAACTAAAAGAAATCAAGCAAAGAATAGTTGAACCAGTATGGGAGTTCGATCAGAGGTTTAAAACCTTGATAGGCCACTTGATTTTCCAGATCCCAGACGAGCAGAACAAGGAATGGTTCATTTCTTCTCTCCTACCACACATTAGAGTTCCTCTGATGCAACAAAAAATTTCTTCGCAAGATGAGGCGTTGGAGATCACCATGAAGCTAGAATCAACCCCTATGGGAGAATCCAGCTCAAGTATGAGTCAAATCTTGAGTCAGCTAACTACTTTGTCTTTGCAGGTAGAAGATATGAAGAAAGACAAGGGAAAAGATAAAAGAGAAGGCATTTGGTGTGTCAGATACAGATCATAAGTCCATGACAAGGAACACTTTCCCCTATTCCATGAATAATTGGCCTCTGGAGCTCTGAGCCCCTTGAAACAAGTTACCCTACCCTGGTGCGAGGTATGTAGAAATAGACATCACCCTGGTGAGTGCTACTACATGAAAAAATATGTTCAGAAACCCACAAATTTGTATTGCACGTTCTGTAATTCCATGGGACATGATGATAGGTATTGTAGGGATTACGATCTCATGAATGAAAGGTCATGGGATATATACAAGATTCAAGGCAAAGTACAATAAGAAGGAAACACTATGTAGTATAACTCCCTTGGGAGAAAAAACTTCAACCCTCATGGTGGATTCTGAGGAAGAGGAAGAGGAGGAGGTATGGGTCAAGGTCGAGGATAGATAATCTGTTATAACTTTGGACATCTAGGACACTTGGAAAGGGAATTTCATAACCCTTGTACCACTTGCAGCTATTGCAACTCTTTCGAGCATGTTATCAAGGAATGTCCAACTTTGCTGGCTAAACTTCAAGAGAAATGGGGACCTCAAAACAACCTGCAAATACAATTAATCAAAGAAGAACCTCGCGGAGCAGACCCTAGAGTCGTTGTTATCACTCGAGGAGGCATTGTTATAGGAGTAGACAGAATGATCCAAGGAAGAACTACAGAAGAATCAGGAGTCAGGAAAGCTGCAGAGAAGACACAAACTTTTGATGCAAAGAAAGAAAAATAAATGTTCGAGGAGGCAAGAAGAGAATTTAGAGGAGACCAAGGATCTTCATTGAAGACACGACCAGAAGTAAGAGGATATGGAATGCCTATGGAATTCAATCAGTCTTCTTTGCCTGAAGATAGAAAAGAGGAAGTAAACTTGTTAGATTCTTGTATACATTTATAGAGTTGATTAAAGATGAGAAAGATATCTAATAAATGCAAAATTTGGTCAGACAGTATGAGATAGGAAGGGTGGATCCTTTACTGAATAAAGAAGTACATCAACTCTCCAAGAAGAGAAGGAAAAATAAGGAACTACACATGAATGCTCAGATTGGAGAGTATGATATAGACTATGTGGTCCTCGACTTAGGGTCAGAGGTCAATGTCATGATGAAGAAAACCTGGGCACTGATGGGAAAACCTAAGTTGATCTAATCCCCTATCAGGCTTAGGATGGCTAATAAGAAGGCAGTAAGTGCCTTCAAAATATTGGAACATGTCCCTGTGGACATCGACGGAGTGAGGATGTTTGCAGACTTTGAGGTGATTGAGATAGTTGATGATAGTTGTCCTTACCCTACGCTGTTAGGAATTGATTGGGATTTCAATAATTCCACTGTGGTTGATTTAAAGAAAATACGAATGACGTTTGAAGGAGATGGTCATAGGGTCATCGCACCGTTAGATCCTGATGAAGGTCATAGATACACTGAGCCCAGCAGAGAAGAAGATCGCACATATGAACTGAAAAACATATACAAATTAACAGCCAGACAATAGGATTACATTAATCCTACAGTGGATGGAAATTTGAGCTGGGAAAGTGACAACGCATGTTCATCAGATTCAGAAGAAGCACTAGAGAACTGGCAGAAAAAAATGTATGAAGTATCTACAAGGATATGTGATATATTAACCAGAGAAGTACGCTGGATCGGCACAACAGTAATTCACTTACCCACCTTTGATGGCCCGAATCCCTGTTGTTGGGGAAAATCACCCTACGGACTAGCAAATAGAGTTCAAACTTTGCATGCAGATATGACTAAATAGAAATTAATTTCTACCTTCATCCCTATATTTAAATCCCCTTTTCTTAGTAAATGCATGGAAATATCAACCTACCTCGTTCTTGGCGTTTGATGTCGATCCTCCATTGTGCTCGATTACTTGTTTGCAATACTCCTCCCAAAGCTGACCTGCATCCAAGACAAGCAACAACTATGCATGCATACTACTTATATACTAATGGGTTAGAAATCCAAACATATACTGATAAAACTATAAACAGTTCATGAATTGGGACGGGAAAAGCATTCTCTTTATTACTTAGAATGAGTCAACTTACAAAAGTTGAGACCAACCACCGCTCCTTGAACCTGATCCTGGGCTCCTCTTCTTCTGTCCTCCAACTGCTTTTCTTTGAATCTCCTTTGGCACAAGGAAAGGCTAAAGGGTTGGGACAATGAGAATCCATAAATGGGCAGATTTTCTTTGCTATATTTTTCCTCTTCCAAATGGGACCCCTACCCCTTCTTTTATAGGCTATAAGGAGCTAGTTATTTGGATGAACCCTCGGCCATGCATGGCCAAGAGTTTCAGTTAACTCACACATAGATTTTTGTTTCGTTGACAAATTTCCTCTTTTCGTGCTTTTATTAGTCCACGCGGACTGTTTTGGGTCAGCCAATGTGTACATGCGTGCAGTAATGGATTAGGGTGTGTGGGCCTTTATAAAAGAGGATTTTCAAAGAGTTGTTCAGCAGTGCTTTGGCAAAGAAGGGATATGAGTTGGATTGATGCCAGGTAAGCATGTGTGGTGAAATTTAGGGTTATAACAGATGCCTCCTAATGTGTGAGGTCAGAAGAGCATCTAATGGTCGAAATACATTACCAATCTTTACTGATGTGCCGAACGATTGAGCCCAAGGATCAGGAATCGGGAGGTGTCGTCTGCAAAAATAACAAATGTCTCACCGAGGCGGGCATACCCATGCTCGGGATAAAATAGAACCATGGCTACCAATCAAATACATTGTAGATCCATGTCAAATAACTATAAAGAGTAGATGCAAACAATGCACAACAGAGCTACATCTAGAAATAAAAAAGATATACATATAGAGTATCCATCTTCCAAAAGTTGATTCAGCCTGATGGCTAGAGATGAGATCTTCAGAGCTCAAGAAACAACTTCAAAATCTTCAAAACTCTGGTAGGAGTGTAATATGAGTGTACAACTACACTACCCAGAGGTCTTCGACGGCTCGTCGGTCATGGACTTGATAATCTTGATGATCAAACTGAAGGCTTCAGTGATTTCGAACAAGGACTTGATTGGATGTTCAGGATGGCTGGGTATGAGGACAAGAGACATATTGCAGAGGGGCTGACTCGGGCTTGGTGACAAACTTCCCTTGGATAATGGCACGACAAATGATGAGACTCAGGCAACATGTATGTTAATCATGAGTCTACGAAGCATGAGGCAACACAAACTCTCCATATGTTTGGAAGGATAACCAAACAATGGAGGACACAACTCTATATAGCGAGAAAAATCTTCCTAAGGTCGTACTACATCCCATAGTCTGATGAACAAACAGACAGATGTGCTTTATCCAAGGGTGACTCATTATGCTGCCAATAAAGAAAATACTTTTCCCTTCCTCTTTTTGGGGTATATTTGACTTTTTTTTGTTCTTTTCAATAATTGTGGAAAAAGAATAAATAAATATTACATTACAACAGAGGAATGAGTGTTGCAAACATACAAGCTCAAGGCACAAGGACAAGACTGATGTTCTAGTAAAATGATACTCAGGAAAAATCCTCCGGGGGCCAAAGATATTAAGATGCAGAAGCAAATTGTTACAAGGCTGGTGTATAAGGTATGCAAATGTGGTTAACAAAACACACAATGGTAACGTCCTTCGATGTAAGTTTAACGAGCCCAGAGAAGGTAAACTCGGTGGTTTTTCATATTTAGAGAGTCTGAAAAAACATAAAAGGAGACTCCATTGGGGTACCTTTTTCGAAGATAGTCTAGTCGGTTCGAAAAAGGGTAAACTAGCACCAATTAGACATCAATTCAAAACCATTTTAACGAGTGTGACAAGGACAAGATCACTCGGCTACTTTTTCATTTTTAAGGAGTCTGAAAAAGATTAACTATGGACTCCGTCAGGAATGTTCTTCTGGACCAATTTAACGATTGTGAAAGAATAAGGTCACTCGACAATCTTTTCAATTCTAGGGAGTCTGAAAAGAGCTTAACTATGGACTCCGTGGGGGTTCCTTCTTCATAAGTTTGGTCCCTCAGGCCCGAAAAAGGGATAAAATTATACCTGAGAGTACTCTTCTAAAGAACGAAAGTTCCATTGAGTATACCTTTGTTCGTATAGTTGACCGTCCGGACCGAAAAAGGGGTAAACTACTGTCGAACAGACATGACTTCAAATTTCAGTTTAACGAGCGTGAGAGGCCACAAGATTGCTCAACAATATTTTCATGTTTAGAGGGTCTGGAAAGGGCTTAAAAGGAGACCCATTGTTTTTTGGGAGTCCTGAGGGTGATATCAAGAGTGAAGAATAATAATGAAAATGAGGCTCAAACTCATATTCAAGAAAGACTATAAGGACTCCCGAGCCTACAATGTTTTAGAGATGGCATGGACACCATGATGCAACCAGGACCTACCTAGGGCATCCATGTTCTGGTAAGCTCTACCGTCAAGTTGCAACACTTCTAAAGTAGATATGATGGTTCCATGTCACAACCTGATGGGATCGATCCTATGGCAGAGGAAAAGGACAACAAGACACAAAAGTCGGGGTATTAACCTAACCTATATGCTCAAGTTGATTCTTGGAAAAAATTTCATGGACTGTCAAAATTTCCTCAAAACTCAAAAAAAGTGTCCCAATACCTGATCAAATCCCTCCCATATAACTCATGAATCACTCTAAATGGTTTTTTGTATAAAGAAACTGATAAGGGAGGCCAAAAAAGTGACAAAAAGAGGCCAAAAAGTCTATAAATAGAAGATGGCAGATCATTATCACCATTGTTGATTTGGAAATTGACTGTGGAGCCAAAAGACCCCCTTTGATAAAAATGGTGATTCTGGGAGCTACAGTGGACGAAACAAACTTTCGCTTGGACCAAGTAAGTACAAACTCCCCTATCTATCTATTCAATTCTTCAATTTTTCTTTTGAGTTTGTTTATCCCATGCTGTGGACTATTATAACAGGTCCCATAGGCCCTAAACCTATTTAGACTTTTTACGTGCCACGAGCACTACTTGTATATATTTTTTTAGGGCATAAGCCCTATGACTCGTTATTGGTCCTATTTTTGAGACGCTTGTGTCCATCTATGTACTCTGGTTACTTTATGATGTTATATATGGTTTTTTTATCTTTTGTGTCTTATGGATCATGTGTGCAAAAATGTATTTACATTCTTATGTCAATGTTCTTTCATGTGTGTGCAAGATGCCAATCTAAAATTTGATTAGCTAGAGTATCTATATTTTGGTTTAATCTCCTAGGAACATGAAAATATGTAATATAATCAAAGTTTTGTTCTAAGAGACGTACCCTAAGGAATCGTTAGTGTAAGGTTGGATCATGAACCCAATATATTATGTTTAACTGAGACACAACCAATTGAGCGTCGAGATAGACCCGGAGATGAGAGATACCCAATGACAAGGCATCACAAAGCAACTCAATAACTGCACTATACTCGGCGACATTATTCGTGGTGTCACCTAAGCATATACCTTCAGAAGATAACAACTAGCCTTGAGGTGTAAAGATTACCCAAGCTGCAGAGGCAAGCCTCTGAGTGTGCTGACTAGCACCGTCTGCATACCCAACGGACACTTCAGAATCACTTGAAATCTTCCAAATTGAAGAAAGATAACATCAATGACACGTCCATAATATTTAAAAGAAACTAAAAAGTAATAGTACAAAGACTATACATATGTTACAAAAATTTACCCACAGTGACCTGCCTATGAGTAATACTTCTTGAGGTAGAGCCCATTTCTAGGCTCCACCAAAGCATTCTCTTCAAAATCAACTAGATGATAAGTGCCCTTTTTTAATACCCCTTTTATGATGAAAGGTCCAAACCACATGGGTTTGAATTTTCTTGCCCCCAGGGGGTCCTTATCTTGGTCATAGACCAGGACAAGGTCGCCTTCAGAGAAAATCCGAGGACGAATGGACCTATCATACTGACACTTGACCTTATGTTTGTGAGCCTCGTTGGCCAGGGCCGCATCACGATGCTTCTCATTGAGTTGCTCAAGGTGTACTAATTATTCTTCAAGTGGAGAAGTGTCTGGCAATAATTGTACTGCCAATTTTAGAGATGGGATCTGACATTCGATGGGAAGGACTGCCTCCAGCCCATAAACGAGTTGAAAAGGTGAGAAACCGGTTGCAGTCTTAACAGATGTTCGGTAAGCCCATAATGCAGAGTATAACATCAAATGCCAATTTGACTTGGCTGAGTTGATAGTTCATTGTAGAATAGTCTTAAGAGTTTTGTTTACAACTTCTACCTTCCCATTGGCTTGGGGGTAATAGGGTGATGAATGATCTTGCCGTAACCCAAGATTTGATGTTAATTCGATCATCGTTTGGTTCTAAAAGTGACTTCCATGGTCAGTATCAATCTCTCTCGAGACGTCGAATCTTGCTATGATCTGGTTGAATAAAAAGAGAGTTGTAGTCTCTCCATCATATTTAAACATTGGCATAGCTTCGACCCACTTAGTGAAGTATTCTACAGCTACGATGATATAGCGGTGCCCCCTTGCTGAAGGGGGGTTGCAAGTAGTGTAATCAATCCCCCACTTGGTGAAGGGACCAACTGTGATGACAGGAAACATGGGAGCGGGATGTGCCCTCATCTTCCGTGAGAATATTTGGCACATATGGCACTTCTTGACCAATTCTATACAATCTTTGATAAGTGTCGGCCAAAAGTAACCTGCTCGTAGAATCTTTTGGGTTGTTTCCAACCCAGACAAATGACTACCACAAGCTCTGGTATGGCAATCATTGAGAATGATAACAACCTCCTCATGTGTGAGACATCGACGTAAGATGCAGTCTACACCTCTCCAATACAACGTATCATTGAGTATAAGATAATTCTTAGCTTGATGGCATATACGTCGACGCTCATCACGAGAAGCAGAAGTGGGGCACTTCAGAGTCTGGAGATAGATAAGTATATCTCCGTACCAGGAATCTGAATATGTGATCAAAAACATATCTCCTCGGATAGGCGATTCTTCAGGCACAACGTCACTTGACTCAACCGAAAGTTCTGAAATAAGCTCTGCGAAGACCAATGACTTTTTGGACTTTGTTGAAATGAAGTCTAAGTCAAACTCCTGGAGGATAACTATCCATCTACTGATTTTTCCGCCTATAACCCATCGTGTCAATATGTACTGGAATGGGTTTACGGCATCAATGACGGTGGTCTTGCGAAATAGAACATAATGACGGAACCATTGAACAACATGAATTGTTGCCAATGCAAGTTTTTCGATATGAGAATAATTGAGTTCCATTCCTATGAGGCCTCGGCTCATGTAATAGATCACATATTTTGAGAACAAATCATCTTCCTGAACTAAAACCATGCCAATGGTTGACTCTACGACAGCTAGATATAATAAGAAATCTTTGTTATAGTTAGGTGGTTGTAGCAGAGGGGCAGTTGTGAGGGCGTGTTTTAATGTGTCAAAAGAGCACTAAGAGGAATCATCCCGGTAAAAAGGAATGTCTTTCTTCAGTAAGCGCATAAATCCCTTGGTGATTTCGGCATAGTTGGGGATGAATCGTCGTAAAAAAATTTCCTTGCCTTGTAGACTCTGAAGTTGAAGGATTGTGCGTGGGGGGGGCAACTAGATTATTGCCTCCACCTTGACAGGATCGACCATGATCCTTGTTGTTGATATGATGAAACCTAACAACTGTCCTGATGTTACATAGAAGCTGCAATTGTTTGGATTCAAGCGAATCCGAAAGTAGCGACAACGTTCGAAGATAAGTCTAAGGTGTGTGGGATGATCCGTTCTCTTGTGAGATCATGATGCTAAAGCATCAAGATAGGCCTCGAATATATGCTTGAGATCATTAAAAGAAAAAGACATGGCCCACTGGAATGTGGCTCCAACATTTTTAAGACCAAAAGGAATCTTACGATATGCGAATGTACCCCAAGGACAAATGAATGTCGTTTTGTGTTGGTCTTCGGGTTTGATTTGGATTTGATTATATCCCAAAAAAATGTCCATGAAAGAAAAGGCTTTGCAACCATCACATTCATCAATGATCTGGTCATTGAAAGGTGTTGGAAAATTATCTTTTGAACATTCCTTGTTCAAATCACGGAAGTCAGTACATACATGAATCATGCCTTGTTTTTTATTGACCAACACAAGATTTGACACCCATTGAGTCAAATGGATAGGATAGATAAAAACTGCCTTTAGCAATTTCTCAACCTCAATCTTGATGGCTACTGCTTTCTTGGGATTAACTGGATGAATCTTCTGTTGAATAGGCTTGGCATCAGGATAAGTTGTGATTTCATGTTCAACTATTTTTGGATCGATGCCTAGCATTTCCTCATAAGACTAGGAAAAAACAGTGCAGAATTATTTGAAAAGATCCATATAGATTTGAATCTCTTCGAGAGAGAAATCCACTCCAACAAAGACGTTCTCCACAATGCCAGGGTTTCGGGAGATGTTGATTGGTATCATTTCAATGATAGTTTCCATATTTCCCTCAGCATAAATTTCATGTGTAGCTAAGAGATTAATAGGACACAACTGATATCCCATCATGGTCATGGTGAATTATCCTGCTTTGATTCGACTTAACTCTAGGAGAAAATATGATCTGTGATGAAGATCTTCCCAAGTTTTGTCCAGACTAGTCATTGCTTCGATTACTGCTTCATCAGAAGGCAAGACTAAGTCTAATGAATCAATGCTAGTGAGAGAACCCTGAGCCCAAATAGGCTCTAGAAGTGGATCTAACTCTTGTGCAGGATTCGGATCAGAGTTAGCTGAAGATTTCTGGACTAAAGAGTACGCTACTTCAGTGGAAGACAAGGGCATGGACATGCCTGGGTGCCCTGTCTCATCCATCGGGGCCGATGCGGAAGGAAGTATGCATGGATATTTGAAGTAAGTCACGTGGAAAGACGAAACTTGAAAAATATCAACCTTATGGTGATTAGATATAAATTTGATATTGCTGTGAGGAGGTGCGTAATCGAAGGCACCCATCAAGGATGGGCACAAACCAACTCCTACGTTGACGACACCTGGTTGAGGATTATCAATCATCAGGACCGTGGATGCCCCCAAAGTTGGGTCAGGTCTGGAGAAAGACAACTGATCGATAGTCACTAGCCAGCCTTCATGTGGAAACAACAAGACCCATAAAACTGTAGCAACCACAACTTGCATAGCATAAGTCCAACACCTTCCTAACAAGAGGTTATAGTCGAGGGGAGCATCGACTACCTCTACTTTGACACACACGGTCTTCCCTCCTAACTGCAAAGGGAAAGAAGGAATGATGCCATGTGGTCGAAAGGAACGATTGTCAAAAGCAGTGAGGAGAATAGGTGATGGAGACAAAACAGGCTAGCCAATGGCCTTCCAACATGCCAATGACATAACACATGTCGAGGCGCCCTCACCGACCACCGTGCGGAAGATATTATGTGTAATAGTTTTCGTGGGATAAGCCACTACTATCTGAAACACTACGTGGTAAGGCAAATGAGGTTTTAAGTCAGTTATATCTAACATGATGGTACCCGGATTACAAGTCTCAGTAGATCCCAAAGTGGTTAACAAAGATTTCCTCTGAGAAGGGCAGCTTTGGAGGACCTCAAATGAAGACATCGCACAAGGGGTTTGTGATAAATCCTCCACCATAGAGTATTTCTGGTCGGCCCTTGCGTTTGGGTTATGAGAAGCTTTTTTAAATGCACCTTTTGGAATGTGTGTCATTGTTTCTCCCAACGTCTTCTCAATCTATAGAGGAAGAGATGGGAGATCAACTTCTTTACCCTTCTCAGAAGCACTTGGTTGACTATAGTCATGTGCTCTAGTCGATATAAAATAATCACCCCTAACCATATATACGTTCATGGATGCAGGGTTATTCGGAGGCGGGCAGGTTTCTTGGCTGCCCCCTTTCGTGTTTGCAGAGGCTTGAGTTAGATTTTGCCCATGTTGAAATGGATTAGTCAAAACTGCCTACTATTACTACATGACAATTTTTTGGGCCTCTGCAAGTCAAGGACATAGATGGGTCGGGTGGTATTCTGCGCACAAGTTGCATGGATACCTCGCCTTCCATTTTTCAGTGTTTTCCCCACCATCATTATCAGTGGGTTTTTTATCCCCCTTACCCTTATTTCATTGTTTTTTATTCCCTTCAGGCTACTGGGTGGCCTTTGGGTTAGTCGACTGCATAGTGTGTACTTCCGACATTTTGGTAGGGGGAGCGGCCAAAGCAGTAGTTTGGTTGGCCACTGTGTGTTGTATAGATAACTGCTGCAACTGCTTCGTCAATTGCTCAACAAGATTTTTTTTTGTTGAACCAACAATACCATCGGCATGTGGTCCAGCTCTCTATCTAGTTTTATCCAGTATTGAACGTGGCGCATCTGGAAAGATGTTGTATAATAAACCAGACTGAGAATAGATGAGCTCAAACTGTTGAGCCCTCATGATGGCGTCTTCTTCGAAGAAAACTCCGGACGTCGCGACGTCTTTGGATAACTGCGGGACTAAAGACTTAAGGAACCACTCAAGCAGGAATGCTGGTGGGACTGGTACTTTGATTAAACTCTTTCGGTGTCTCCATTCTCGGATGTGATTAGAGATATGGTATGCTGTTGTCTGTTTGAAATTGGCAAGCAGCTTTGTGCCAGCGTCGTATCTCACAGGTAACTGGAAATGGTTCAGGAAATCCATCGCGAGTTCACCAAAAGAAGAGTATCTTGAGCGATCGAGCTCAATGTACCATTTTGTGACACTCCCAATGAGAGTACGTTGAAACAATCACAACTGTATGGAGTCATCTTTCAATGAGTTAGATGAGCACCAAAGATGGAAGGTAGTCACATGATCTCCTGGATCTTCGTTAGGCTTGGCTTCAAATTTGGAATGTCTGAAGGCAACTTCGTCGGCATAGGAGACTAATGTTTATCGTGACAAATAGGGTCATTCAACAACCTTGTCAAATCTAGCAAGTGTAAAGTCGCCAGGAACGGTAGTTTGGGTTGTTGCTGATAACCTGGGAAAAAGGAGCCTGGAGTTTGACTGGCACAAGGTTGCCAGGAAAAGTTTCACTGCTAGCCCAGATTCTGGTAGAAACCATGGCCCTAGCCAGCGTAAGTA
Source organism: Picea engelmannii (assembly GCA_009831015.1). Taxonomy (NCBI): domain Eukaryota; kingdom Viridiplantae; phylum Streptophyta; class Pinopsida; order Pinales; family Pinaceae; genus Picea; species Picea engelmannii. The sequence goes on along the minus strand of ML798441.1, from coordinate 323,755 downwards.
TTTTTCATATGTGGAGACATCATCGACTGATTTCCCAAATAGGACATAGATGGTTGGGCGTGCATTGTATTCGAAGGACTTTGGGAGGGATTACCCCATGCCGGTCCCATGGGGATAAGCATAGTAGTTTGTCTAGGGTTCCATTGATTGTGGAAATAATTACCCCAGATCAACATTCCAGAGGAGGGAACGAATCCCTGCCTTGAATTCCAAGGTACTGCTAGGTTTTCCCCCTACGTAGGAATAGTACCCTGCATAGGAGTAGATTGTCCAAAAATGGGGTTGCCCCCAGTCGGGAAAGCAACTGATGAGAAGGTGTTGTTACCAAATTTTGCGTTCCAAGAAAACAGTGTCAAACCTATTGGCATACTATGCGAAGGTGGTCCTTGACTCCCTGCTCCAAATAAACTATTGTGTGTATGTTGCCTGGCGGATTGTTGATGCAAGCCACCGAGTGAAGGGGACGAATGAGGGATATGAGCTCCTCCATAAGGAAAATCATTAAAAGGGACAGGAGTGCCCCCCATGTGACCTTGCAAAGGAGCGCTAGAGCTCCCTACCCCTAGACCCAAAGTCTGTAAAGTGGAGTAGGAAAGTACAATACTTGTACCCGAACTAGGCATCCTGTATGAGAACGGAGGGCCTGTCGCACTTGGTGTGAAAGGGGTTGTGACCACCACCAAAGACGGGATTGGACCACTGTGCGACATAGTTGTGGTCAAGAACATGGTGGCTTGGACCAACGACGGTAGGTTAGGAAATGAAAGTTCTCCTGTGGTGACAACCGTGGTGGGAATTGAAGAATTCCCAGAAGGAGTAACAACATGTGTTTCCATTGTTGTGTGCAACACTGTTTGGCGCTCATGAAATTGAATTGGTACAATAAAAGGTGCCGAGAAATCAGTGGTTGGGGTTTCAACCAGGCCAAGAGCGGTTGCTTCAAGGTCCAAAACGGTCGATTCCTCTAGGGCTTGTTCGGGCACAATGGTTTTTAATCCGGTCACTTCAAAAGACCCTTGTTGGTCTAGCTTTCGCCTTAATGGAGGCAGGGGTGGCTCCAGTGTAACCAGCGGCAGGCCAAGAAGCCTTCGTGACCGGTGGAGCTCAGGATCCTCCACTGTGTGAGAAGATCCAAGACACTCTAAGGTAGTCTAAACGCTCAAAGGTAACCCACACCAAAAAGTTCCTAGAAGATAAGACAAGCAAACTCTAAATTAATTGGAAGAACAGTTACAACAACCAACACTAGAGCAACTTACCGGTGCAAGTGAAACTCGAACACAGAAGCACCCTCTAGGTATACTCTACAAATCATGGCCTGATGTCTATCCTAGGTACCATGGTATACCCCCGTAGTCGCCTTTGTATGTCCCTAAAAAATATTGGCAACTAGGTTGCCAATGCGCGAACAGTCACCAGGCGGGTACAGTCGAAAGTCGGGTAGACCAAAATGAGCAGGGTATCGAGCCTGAAACCTGTCAAGGGTATCGAGAGAAAATGGTCTGGAATACAACTGAGGACCTTGAACAGATTTGAGACCCACAAATCCCCATGGAAAATGAAAACGATGGAATCCCAAAACAAGCCCTCTATATGTGTTCTCGACTATGATTAGTCCAGCTTTGGAGGGGTTATCTCCACTACCTTTCCACACGTGACCTTGTGTTTATCCCCTTTGTTAGAGGGGGGTCTCGGATAACTTTCACGACACTGGACTTAGACACTCCCTATCTCAAACTCCAATGTTTGATGTAAAATGGCCTTGAAGAGTTTCCTCTCCAACCTAATCCAAGGCCCTAGTCCTGAACTAGTTGGTGAACCCTACAAACATAAAAATTTAGAAGATTTTAAATTTAGCATTAATTTTATGGATTTGTTTTACATCAAGGGGTATGAAGGTGAAACTGATGATGTGCAAAAGACAAAAGCAAAAAATGAATAAAAAAGATGGAAACAAAACTTTTACTGAATGCAAAATTTCAACAACTTTTCAAAAGAAATATTTTTAATTTTTCTAAGATTTTGGACAACAAACTCAAAGGAATTTCACTCAACTACGAGCTCCTTATGATCTAAGTGAACTGCAAAAAACTTATGAAATAAAAGACTTTTCCTTGGCTTAATAATGCAGAAACACACTTTTCAACCAAACAAGAAAATGAAAAGAGATTTTTATTTTTTATTTTAAATGCTAGTAAAGAAAGAAAGGAAAAATACCGACAAGCAAAAACCAAGAAAAAAAATTCTAGCCTAATCGCAGATTGTAAAGAATCAGATTAAAAAAATTTACACACTAGTAACTTTTAAAAGAAGATGACTCTCACACTTGTCTAAAAATTGTGAAAATTCTTTTATTTTTCTGATAACTTTTTAAATGAGAAAAAGCAAGCTAAGGGTAAGATTAATCCTAAGCTACTGACTGCTCAGACAGAGATTCAAACACCTGAGAGGAATAATTATTATCAAGGGAAAGGGTGGATGCCTTACCCTCAACAACAAGTATCATGTACAAGCACGCGACTGTCACTTTGACAGCATAGTGCGAACGCATGATGGATAGAGACAGAGGGCGTGTACATGCGAGCTGACCTTGTACAGGCTGCGTGTATATATAAACTCTGAGAAAAAAGAAAACAGGGAACCCAAAACCAGGAAGAGACCACTGATATTGATAACCAGGATCCCTTGAAGGCTTGAACTCTCTTTGTAACAGAAAAACAAATAATGTAAGGAAAAAATGATAAGGAAAAAACAATCTGAGATAGGACTTCTAGCAAACAAGACTCAGACAAAATTACAAAAAAAAACCTGAGGATGTGTGATTCTAATAGGGAAGAGGATGACTGCCTCTGAAGTTCTCTGAACTCTACACACTACTACTTCTATAGCTAGCGTTCACACGCGGACTGTAAGAGGGTAGGGCGTGGGTACACACGTCTAGACCTTGTGCAGGCCGCATGTACCTCTGTGGGTCCTGAAAAACACAGTCAAGCAAAAGACAGGGAAAACTGGTATGGAAAACTAGACTCCCTGCTAGCTCAGACTTTACAGAAACTAAAAGAAAAAACAGGCAAGAAAAACTAGTCTTTAAAACTACCCAAAAACTAAATAAAATTCCAGGAACCCTAGAGCATCTCCCCAGTACAGTCGCCAATTCTGTTGTTGGGGAAAATCACCCTACGGACTAGCAAATAGAGTTCATACTTTACATGCAGATATGACCGAATAGAAATTACTTTCTACCTTCATCCCTAGATTTAAATCCCCTTTTCTTAGTAAATGCATGGAAAGATCAACCTACCTCATTCTCAGCGTTTGATTTTGATCCTCTGTTGTGCTCGATTACTTATTCAGAATACTCCTTCCAAAGCTGACCTGCATCCAAGACAAGCAACAACTATGCATGCATACTACTTATATACTAACGGGTTAGAAATCCAAACATATATTGATCAAACTATAAATATTTCATGAATTGGGACGGGAACAACGTTCTCTTTATTACTTAGAATGAGTCAACTTACAAAAGTTGAGACCGACCACCACTCCTTGAACCTGATCATGGGCTCCTCTTCTTCTGTCCTCCAACCGCTTTGCTTTGAATCTCCTTTGGCACAAGGAAAGGCTAAAGGGTTGGGACAATGGGAATCCGTAAATGGGCAGAGTTTCTTTGCTATATTTTTCCTCTTCCAAATGGGACCCCTACCCCTTCTTTTATAGGCTAGAAGGAGCTAGATATTTGGACGAACCCTCGGCCATGCATGGCCGGGAGTTTCAGTTAACTCACCCATAGCTTTTTGTTCCATCAACAACTTTCCTCTTTTCATGCTTTTGTTAGTCCACGCGAGCTGTTTTGGGTCATCCAGCGTGTACACGCGTGCAGTAATGGATTAGGGTGTGTGGGCCTTTATAAAAGAGGATTTTCAAAGAGTTGTTCAGCAGTGCTTTGGCAAAGAAAAGATATGAGTTTCCCTGATGCCAGATAAGCATGTGTGGTGCAATTTAGGGTTATAAAAATCCCTTAGAACCCTTCTTGTCAGACTTTGAAGAAAGTATACCAATGCAACAATGCTTGTTGGCAATGGATGAGGCCTTGGAAGCCACACCAGCAAGATGGTGGAGGATGCATAAAAACAACATTACAGAATGGGTACAATGTCGTACTCTGATGACAGTGCGATTCTCAATGCAAGTAGACGACTACAAAGTTAGGTACACAGGTCAAATATGCCCGAACGACCATGTATGAAGTTGCGAGGAATCCCAGAGAAATATTCCTCAAGAGTAGTGGATGCACAAATTCATAAACACGTTGGACACTATCCCTATCAATTGGTACCTTCAAGCAGAACTGTGCCTCATCACTACAGATTGGGAAGGTATGATTCACAACTTTGTCACTACCTTTTTATTCAAAATCCAATATCCTACAGTAGATCAAGCATTACAAATTGTAAGACAAAAAGTATTCGAGGAGGCACCTAGCCTCCCTTTGGAGCAAGAAGAGGATGAAGGGATTGCGCCTCTACAGAAACTGCAAGGCTGTTACAACATCAATGTTGATGAAGACGATGATCCTAGGAAGGTGAACATCGCAGAAACAGAAGGCCAGAGAGATGTGGAATGACCAGGAGTTGATCTACCATTTATTGGACTACTGATCAAGATCAAGAAAGTCAATATTGGAATAGAGAAAACACCGAAGCTTGAAAATGTTGGAGATTATTGGGATGTTGCCACTATTGACAAGATCACATAGTTACTGCATGAATATCAAGACTTGTTTCTCACCAAGTTCACTGATATGAGGGACATTAAAGAGCGTATGGGAGAGATGAGGATCCCTTTGAAACTAGATGCAATACCAGTCAAACAAAGACCCTACATATTGAACCCTAAATATATGGAGAAAGTGAAGATTGAGCTCGACAGAATGTTGGAAGAAGGGATTATAGAACATGTCAAAGAATCAAAATGGATTATCCCTATGGTGGTACAAGACAAGAAGACAAGAGAGATCAGGATCTACATCAATATCGAGAAGCTGAATGATTCCTGTTTGCATGACCCCTTCCCTACACCATTCACTAACGAAGTGTTAGATAATGTAGGAGGTCAAAAAGTATATTCTTTTACAGATGGATTTTTAGGATACCATCAGATCCAGATTGCCAAGGAATATCACCACAATACCACCTTTTCCATAGAATGGGGATCCTACCAATATACAGTAATGTCATTTGGATTGAAGAATGCCCCAACCATATTTTCTAGGGTGGTAGTCGAAGCATTCAAGGAGTTCCTACATAAGTTTCTAGAAGCATATTTTGATGATTGGACTGTTTTTAGTTTATTGAAAAATCATATCGAATGTTTAAGGCTAATGTTGGACAAGTGCAAGCAGTGTCAGATTGCCTTAAACCTGAAGAAGTTCATTATATTTTCACCATTTGGAGTGTTGTTAGGTCATATTGTATGCAAGCAAGCATTGTTGGTCGATCCATCTAAAATTTCCATCATAGTTGATCTACCCCCTCCTACTTCAGTAAAATAGTTGTGCACTACACTGGGACACACAGGTTATTACAAGAAGTTCATTAAAGGCTATTCCCAGATTACAACACCCATGGAGAATCTTTTGAAGAAAGACTGTCAATTTCACTGGACCGAAGAATTCCAGTAGAGCTTCGACACACTGAAATAGAAAATGGTTATTGTGCCTATTCTGGTTTTCCCATATTGGAGTAAGGAGTTTCACATGCATGTCAATGCGTATTCTATTGCATTAGGATCTATGTTAGCACAACCAGGAACAAGAGACATTGACCACCTGTTAGCCTTTGCTAGCAGGAATCTATCAACAACTGAGATCAATTACACCACCACTGAAAGAGAAGGGTTAGCCATGGTGTATGCATTGCAGAAGTTCCGCCACTACTTGTTGGGAGGACACTTTGAAATTTTTATTGATCACTTCGTGCTGAAATACCTAGTCAAAAAGCTAGTGTTGGGGGGAAGAATATGCATATGGCTTCTGCTATTTGAGGAATATGATTTTGAGATTGTAGCTAAGCCAAGGATAATGAACAGAGGTCCCGACCACTTGTTGAGGTTGGAACATGGAGGAGAGCCTACTAGTTTGGAGGATACACTACTGGATGCACATCTGCTAGCCATTATAAATATTTATGACCACTTCGCAGAGATAGTCTAGTCCCTGTCAACAAGAATGGCACCGAGTGAATATAAAATCACCCAAAAGAAACAGCTAGTAGTGCGCACTGCAGAATTTTCACTTATAGCGGGACAACTATACAATATGGGACCTGATGAGATATTAAGGAAGTGTGTTATGGAGGTAGAAATACCATTGATCCTCACTGAAGCTCATGAAGGCATTGCAGGAGGACACTACACAGGGAAAGTCACTGCGTAGAAGGTTCTTCGAGTTGGCCTTTGGTGGCCTACCTTACACAGAGACTCTAAGGACTATTACAGAGCCTACAATGTATGCCAAAGAATTGGGAAAGCATCCATAAGAGATGAAATGTCATTATCACCATCCAGAAATGGGACATTGACTTTGTGTGACCTATTAACCCACCAGGGAAGTGCACAGGAGCAAGGTACATAATTACTGCAACAGAGTACTTGACCAGATGAGTCGAAGCAAGATCAGTTAAGGACTGTAGTTCCACTATAGCTGCACGCTTCATATTTGATGACATCATAACTAGGTTTGGATGCCCGAAGCTCCTTATGAGCGATCAAGGCACATATTTCATTAATAAAACAATTGAAGCCTTGACTGAGGAATTTAGAGTCCACCATCAAAAGAGTATGCCTTACCATCCACAAGAAAATGGGACATTTGAAGCATTCAACAAGATCTTGGAGATAGCGCTAACGAAGATTTATAGTGTCAATAGAGATTATTGGGATTTAAGAGTACGAGCAATATTATGGGCCTATAAAAACACTTGCAAGAAGCTAACAATGCAGACCCCCTTTAAATTGGTGTATGGTCTCGAAGTCGTTGTCCCAATGGAATATTTGATACCAAGCTTAAGAATTGCTTCCTTTACAGATATGGATGACACTGGCACTGTTTGAGAGATACTTTCATAGTTGGTCGAACTGGAGGAAGACATATTTAATGCAGGATTTCATCAGCAGGTCCAAAAAGAAAGAGAGAAGGCCTACCACGACAGACACATCAAGAAGAAGGCATTTAAGAAATTTGATCTGGTACTGGTATATGATAGTAAGTTCATCAAGCATCCTGGGAAGTTCAGAATGCATTGGCTTGGGCCATACGAGGTCTCCTATGTTACAGAAGGAGGAGTTGTGCAGTTGAAGACTTTGAAAGGAGAATGGAAGGAGTGTTTGGTGAACGAGAGCCGGATGAAGTTGTATTATGACAACCAGCTGCCTCGCAACTCTCAATAAAAATAGGTGGAAAATGTTCTATGTACCAGGTGCAGTTGAAAGTGAGTACTAGACATAGAAAAGACAGTCTGCACAAGGAAGGAAGGGAGGACTAGAGATGGAAGCACACGTTGCCTTGCGCAATTTGAAGATGAAGAAAAGTAGAGGGATCATATATGAAGTTCCTTGAGACGAGTCATAGGTGTGTGTTGGGGGCTTGTTGGCCCTTGGTTATGGAAGCAATTGAATATCAAGGAAGAAAAGGCAAAATGTGAACTGCGCGGAAGACACAGTGACTGTTAATGGGTCGAAGTGAGTAAAAGAGAAGAAAAGACAGAACAAAGTAAAAGGAAGAAATACATTGGATGAGGAGATTGAGGATGACAGATCATCAAAGAATATGGATCATGGACAACTCAACAAGAAGAAAAATTCACTATTGGATGCTTTGGAGCATCACGCGAGAAGGAAGGAAAGACAGGCTTGCAAAGCTCTGAAAACGCGAGTCAAGTTGACCTAGGGTTTTAGACACCTAGGGTTTTGGTATCTAGGGTTTTGACACCTAGGCAAGGATTATTTTAGGGGCTAAATTTCTCTCATGGGATAATTTTCCATGGTTTTTCCAAAAATTAGATCTGCTATTTTAAAAATGATTTGCCCAAATTCTATAGGATAAAATTATTTTACCTTAAAAATAGCCAAAATTTTATAAAAACTATATAAAATACTTAGAAATTTGAATATTTTTACAAAAATATCACCAAACATTTATAGTTGACA